>ML819179.1:290395-302681 GCA_009831015.1 Picea engelmannii
ATTGGTCACCGATGTGTAGTTAAAGTAGATCCTCTCTGAAAGCCAATGTCTAGCTGGTGTCGGATGTTGTTGCGCACTAGATGACACCTTCCCCATTGGTCTCACTAGAGTTCTTCTCTAACCCCCATTGATAAGATCCTCCTCTGCTATGAGGGCCTTCTTGATGTAGACCCTGACCCTCGGGCCAAGATCCACATAGGATCGATCTTCCTCAAATCGATAGAAATGAAATAGTTCTTTCATGCCCTCACTAGAACCCCACGAATCTAATCCACATGTCCTTCGAAAACCCTACCTGTGGGAACAAGCACTAGGCGCGAGCTTCACCTCCACGCGACCACAACGTTGTGGCTGTATCTGGATTTTTGTAACTGGGATTTTGAAACGCAGGGACCCAAACCACTGCCTCCTCTACCTTCCAAACCCTGAAATGTCGAAATGCCAAAAAGGGGTGCTATTCTGAATGCTTTCAGGATTTTGCGATATCGTGAGTCAGGACTCCACGTCCCCCGACTCCTGGCCTAAGAACACTCAGGTCCTAGACTATCGAAAAGGGAGGTCCACGACAAAGCGCTACCATATTTTGCGATTCAGGAATATGTGATGTGAGTGTTACCCCTATCCTTTGTCTTTCCAATCCCCACTGTCTGAATCCCCGAATTCTTGAAATGCTGAAATCTACCAGTGACCACGGTCCACTATTCGAGATTTCAGAATTCGCGATTTCGTGATTCTGGCTGCAGAGGGTTCTTGGTCCTTCGATCTCTCAGACCTCAAAATGTCAAAATTTCAAACTCAGAAATGGTTGGTTCCTCAGTGATCACATCCCTACTCCAAGGACACGTCGCATTTCGTGACTTTGCGGTTTTCAATGCAAAGTGCCCCAGCTCCTTGTCATCGGGGTTTCTGAAATGTCGAACCCTGAAATGATGAAATCCCACTCGAAAGGGTTTCAGTGGCTCCTACTGCTTCTCATCAAATGGCTCATGGCATTTCACACTCCTTCAACAAAGTGTCTCCACCATCTGTTTCATCTCTTCCACTACATCACCTCTACGGGTGTAACCTCCATGTAGTTTTCCCTGATCTTGTGATCAACGGTTAGCTGCGCTACTGATCCAACGGTACCTGTTACTCCTTCCTGAGCATGTGCTTCTTCCCTTCCTCTTGGAAGATTTTCAACATTTGAAAGGCCTCAACCTTTGCTTCCTCTATGAGCTCAATTAATTTGGATACCGCATGTGTTCTAGGAATGCTATCATTCCTGAGATTTGTTCACTCTGAAACCTAAGAGGTTTCACAACCTCTACACTCCTTGCAGGGTCCCTACGCACAAATGTGCTATCCGTCCTTAGCTTTATTTACCTGAGCCTCTAGTGGACTCTCCCTTCTTTTTCCTCAAATGAAAACCTGGTGTCCTCTTGATGACCTTCTGCTCAAACCCTCCTTGCTGATCTTAACAGAGTATTCAGTAACGCTGTGAGTGTCTCTCCTTGACACTTCTCTTCCCAATAGAAATCGAAAAGAGTCCTCATCTGCACTCTATGCAACTGCTCAATTCCTTATTGGAAGAGATTCATAGAACTTTAGATGTTTTTTCTTCCCTGAACTTGAAACATAGTTCCTCCTGTGCACTCCTTACACTCGCTCAATGCCCTCCTGGCAGAACTCTACATAACCTTCAGTGATTATATTATCTTTGTGCCTTCCTCTTCAGAGTATTACCTACAAGGTGTTCAAAAAACTTGAGGTTTCTCCCTGGGTCTAATACTTCCTCTGGTGCGCCCTCCTAGCACAACTCTATCCAAATTCTGCAGAATTCAGAAGTGCACTCTATGCATCGGCTCAATTCATCCTGTGCATTTTCTCAATTCCCTCCTGGCAGAGTCTTTATGGAATTCTCAGCAATTCTGCTTCTCCTCTCTGTGCTCTCCTCTGCAGAGTTTCTCCTTCAATGTGTTCAACAACCTTGAGGCTTCCTCCTTGAGTCAATGACTTCAGCTGGTATTCCCTCTTGGCACGTCTTTGTCTAAATTCCATAGAATTCAGAAGTGCACTCCTGCACTGTTTTTCAGAGACTGCAGTACTCTATCACACAACCTTTTGCATGAAGCCTCAAAGAACCCAAACCTGAAATCAACGAAATCATAGATAGGAAAATCTATCTATCCCTGCAGATGAAAATTTAGCATACATCTACAACATATCATCAACACATATAGACATTCATTCATGAACTCATAAACACATGAACAACAACATGCAGGAAAAACTTCTTTGTTTTTATTAATCAAGAATGCCTAATTACAATGTGTTCGAGCTTGGACTACAGCAGAGTCTCGACTCTTCTCTTATCCTTATTCTCTCTTCTCTACCTCTCTACCAACTAATTATCCGAGAGATACAAAGGTTTTTTTTACAAAAGGTGGCTCCTCAAGCGCTTCCCTCCTTTCTCACCAACTCTCATTAATTACAATGAATTACGTTGAATGGGCCATCTAATCCGAATTAGATCTAGATCCCCATCAACATGTCATCCATTAAAGGTGACACTAACTACAGCCTGCTCAAACGCACGACTTGGCTCTTCAGCCTTACAACATTTAATACAATTTCAAAATTTGAAATTTGAAAGTGAGAGGGTTGTGCCTCTCCTCTCCATTGAATGCATGTTGGGTGTGCTAGATGGTTAGTGCTTGATGACATGGAGTGATGATCCTGCATCATACTCCTCAGCTGAAAAAATCATGAGCTCCTACTCATGCACTTCCCAGCACTGTTGTTGAAATCCACCTGGATAACAAATAGTTCTTTGAAGTTGTCCCTCTGCTCCACTACTTCGTTGTTGCTACTGCATCTGTTTCCCTACTTCTATGGAAGGTTCTCCTCTACTCAACCTCCCTTTGTTGATTTATTCTGTTGATCTGATCATCAACTGTCTGATCTTCTCAATCACCTCGTCCAGTTTCTCCCATGGCCGACTCTTTATATGCAGTCTTCTCTGTTGCACTTCTATATTCTCAATGGGAAGATATGCTCGATCTCCCATGCTATATTTATTTCCCTTTGTGGAACTGAGTGGCCACTCTAATGCAGACTCTAGCTCTGTAGTGTCCTCACTGAAATATTGCTCAGCTTCTTCTCGTGGCAGTTTTGTTGCTGCCATTTCTTCTACTGACATACTTTCAGCTTCTTCCAGCTTCCCCCCAGGCTAGAATTCTCCTTCATCTTCTGCTACATGCCTCAGCACTACAGTTATCATTTTTTCAACTCCCTAGATGAAAATTATGAGTGATTCCTCAGAATGCTCCTCTGCTATCATCTGCATGACTGTCTCCTCGTGGTAGTCATTTGCTGGCTCTCGATGGTTCAACAAATCCTCCAGCATCTCCAACTCCATCTCCCATGGAGTGAGAATCTTATCTATGTGCTCCTCTTCTTTTCCTTGGGCATCTTCTAACATCTACTCCTTCATCATGATAGTAATCGTTGGTTGTCTTTCTATTGTTGCTGCATTGGCAACACACATGCTGGCCTCAATTGGGATATATGGTAGGAATACCTTTATCCCTCCAATCATCAGAATGATCGTCTGATCTTCCTTCACTATCATCTATCCTTGTTTATATGAAATCACCTCTGAACTCATCTTCTCTATGAGTTCCTCTCACTGATCCAAACTCATCTTTGAGTTCATGAGAGTTTGAGATAGTCTCATCTTCTCTCCCTTTCCCACCTGGAAATATGGGATTTCCTCTCTTCCCTCTTGGCAGTCTATGAGATCCTCCAATGATATCATCTCATTTCCCTCCTGGCAACCTAAATTTTTTGTTCTTCCCTCATGGAAATCTTTGAGATCATCCAGTGACCTCTTCTTATTGTATACCTGGCAAATTGAAAATTCCTCAATGCCTGCTTGGCAGTCTATGAGATATTTGTTCGATCTCTCCTCTTCATTATTACTAAGATTTCTCCCAGCTTCTGGTTCACAGGCATGAACAATCTCCTATGTGGCCCTGAGGCTTTTCACATACCTCAGCCACCTCCTTAATAGCCTTTGTTGTCTTCTGGCCAACAATTTCTTGACTGGCCACTTTGCTTTCCTCCTCAAAGGCCATTCATATACCCAATGTCTCTTTGCATTCTGTTGCACCCGCAGTGCAAGATCTTCCATTCTCACCGTTATCTCAGTGAGATCTTCATCCATCTCATATTTTCTCTATTGTTGATGGTTCTTCTTTTCACTGCGTCCATGGCCTTCAGTAGCCATCTTCCTGTTCCTGTCTACCCTCCTGGCAAACTTGTTGTTGTCACTCTATAACCGTCAGTGCTTCAAGCCTTTCCTTAAGTACTCCAGACTGTCTATTGACTATTGCGTATTTGCGAACAATCACCATAGAGATTCAACACTCTGTCTTGTTCTTCTTCTGGCTCCCTCTTCCTATAGTCTAAAGACAGAAAGTGGCTCTGATACCAACTAACGCAGACCCTCGACCCTTGGGCCAAGATTTGCAAAGAATCGATCTTATTCAAATCCACATAACTGAAATAGTTCTTTCGGGCCCTCACCGGAACCCCATGAATCTGATCCATAGGTCCTTCAGAAACCCTACCTCTGTGAACAAGCACTAGGCTTGAGCTTCACCTCCATGCGACCACGATGTTGTGGCTGTATCAAGATTTTGGTAACTGGGAGTTTAAAATGCAGCGACCCAAACCACTGCCTCCTCTACCTTCTGAACCCTGAAATGATGAAATTACGAAAAGGGGTTCTATTCCAAATTATTTCAATATTTTGTGATATCACGAGTCAAGAATCCACGTCTCTCGACTCCTGGCCTCTAGAACACTTGGGTCCCGAAATGTCGAAAAGGGTGGTCCATGACAAAGCACTACCGGATTTTGTGATTCAGGAAAATGTGATGCAAGCATTTCCCCCTATCCTCTATCTTTCCAATCCCTGGTGTCTAAATCCCTGAATTCCCAAAATGCTAAAATCTACCTGTGACCACAGTCCACTATTCAGGATTTTTGAATTCGCGATTTTGTGATTTCGGTTGCAGACGATTCTTGGTCCTTCGATCTCCCGGACCTTGAAATGCAAAAATGTTGAACTCCAGAATGGCTACTTCCTCCATGACCACAACCCTACTCCAAGGACACATCACGTTTCATGAATTCGACATTTTCAATGCAAAGTTCCCCAACTCCTTGTCATTGGGGTTTCTGAAATGCTCAACCCCGAAAGGGTCGAAATGCCGAAATACCACTCCAAAGGGTTTTAGCGGCTCCTTCTTCTTCTCATCCAATGTCTCACGACATTTCTCACTTCTTCCATGAAGTGTCTCCACCATCTATTTCATCTCTTCCACTATGTCACCTCTACGAGTGTAACCTCGATGTAGTTTTCCCTAATCTTGTGATCAACAGTTATGTGAACTACTGATCCAATGGTAGTTGTTACTCCTTCCTGAGCATGTGCTTCTTCCCTTCCTGTTGGAATATTTTCAAAGTTTCAAAGGCCTCGGCCTTTGCTTCCTCTGCAAGCTCAACTACTTTGGATACTGCCTACATTCTAGGAATGTTATCCCTCCTAAGCTTTGTTTACTCTGAAACCTAAAAGGTTTCACAACCTCTGCACTCCTTCCAGGTTCCCTACGCACAACTGTGCTATCCATCCTAATCTTTATTTACTTGAGCCTCTAGTGGACTCGCCCTTCTATGTCCTCAAAGGGAAACCTGGTGTCCTCCTGACGACCTTATTTTTAATCCCTCCTTGTGTAACTTAACATAGTATTCAATAACTTTATGAGTGTCTCTCCTTGACACTTCTCTTCCCAACATAACTTAAAAAGAGTCCTTCTGTGCACTCTATGAAACTTCTCAATGCCCTCTTGGTAGATATTCATAGAACTTCAGACGTTATGTCTTCCCTAAACTCGAAACAAAGTTCCTCCTATGCACTCTTTGCACTCGCTCAATGCCCTCCTGGCATAACTCTACAAAACCTTTAGTGATTCTATTGTCTATGTGCCTTCCTCTGCATAGTATTACCTCCAAGGTGTTCAACAAACTTGAGGTTTATTCATGGGTCTAATACTTCCTCTGGTGCACTCTCCTGGCACAACTATGTCCAAATTATGGAGAATTCAGAAGTGCACTCTATGCACTGGCTCAATGCATCCTGTGCATTTTCTCAATGCCCTCCTGGTAGAGCCTTTATAGAATTCTCAACAATTCTACTTCTCCTCTCTATGCTCTCCTCTGCATAGTTTCTCCTTCAAGGTGTTCAACAACCTTGAGGCTTCCTCCTTGAGTCAATGACTTCAGCTGGTATGCCCTCTTGGCACGTCTTTGTCTAAATTCCACAAAATTCAGAAGTGCACTACTGCACTGGTTTTCAGAGACCGCAATACTCTGTCATGCAACCTTTTGCATGAATCCTCAAAGAACCCAAACCTGAAATCAAATAACTTACAGATAGGAAAATCTATCTATTCCTGCAGATGCAAATTTAACATACATCTACAACATATCATCAACACATAGAGACATTCATTCATGAATTCATAAACGCATGAACAACAACATGCAGGAAAAACTGCTCTGTATGTATTAATCAAGAATGCTTGATTACAATGTGTTCGAGCTTGGGCTGCAACAGAGTCTCAACTCTTCTCTTCTCCCTATTCTCTTTTATCTACCTCTCTATCGACTAATTATCCTACATATACAAAGGTTCTTTTTACAAAAGGGGGCTCCTCTAGTGCTTCCTTCCATTCTCACCAACTCTCATTAATTACAATGAATTATAATGAATGGGCCATCTAATCTGAATTGGATCTAGATCCCCATCAACTTGTCAGCCATGAAAGGCGACACTAACTATAGACTGAAAAAAGGCATGTCTTGGCTCTTCAGTCTTACAACATTTAATACAATTTCAAAATTTGAAATTTGAAAGTGAGAGGGTTGGGCCTCTCCTCTCCATTGAACGCGTGTTGGGTGTGCTGGTTGGTTGGCACTTGCTGACGTGGAGTGATGCTCCTGTACCACTTCTGGACAACATCATGCAAGGTTTGAGGAATCATAATCCTAACCTTTGCATGAATGCTGACATTAGGGCCAAACACAAAATTCTTGACCTTAAGTTTCTCGATATTCAGGTCGGGAGCATACCGAAGAAGCTCCATAAAACGGGCCTCAGACTCAATCATCATATGGTTGCCCTATCACAAGGAGTTCAACTTGTTGGGATGACACTCAATGAATTCCTCAGATAAATAACTTTCCTGGAACCATTCCTCGAACAGTTCCCATGACATGTCTTCACAACCATGTTCAATTGCGGCAGGAGCGTCTTCCACCATAGAAGAGTGTTCCCCTTCAGTTGAAAGACCGCCATGCGAACCTTCATGTTAGAGATATAGTTGTGAAGTGAAAATCACATCACCATATTTTCCAACCATGCCTTGGCGGCTGCGTCGTCCGGGGAACCAAAGAACTCGAGAAATTTGACCTTCTCAAGTTTGTGATGAATGCTACCAGTACTGACCAGAGCATGTAGTGGACCCTTAGGAGGTGTTGACGCTTTGGCCTCATATATGTCCAAACGTTTGATCAGTGCCTCAGACATCCTCTGAGAGGACCTCATTAGCCCAACCACATCACCCACAACTATATGTTCCTGCCTGAAAACCTACTTGTTTTCCTCGGGGTTTGACCCCTCAGGCATGGGTGCTATTGGGGGAATCATGCCTCCTCCCCTATAACCTCGTTGTCTGCCTCTGCGATGTCCTCTAACCATGGTTAACGAATCTGAATAGAAATCAATTTTTAATTAATGAAATTATAATCAAATATCTAACCAAAGGAAGTCGTAGTGATCCCAAGTCGCGGGTCGAACCGGTTCTGATACCATATGTTACGACCCCCCGAGGTTATGACAACATGCAATGCCATTTTTTTTTTATATATATATAGAAAGGTAATAGTGATAATACATTCAATCATTGCAACTCGACAATGAACACAATGCATGCAATTCACACAACATACAAACATAAAAACCTAGCATACTAGCACATCGTGCAGCTAGGATAAACATACAACATCCAATCAAACAAAGAATAATAACACCTACAATCTAAAAGACAATGCTCAATCGAACAAGCACAACAACACCAACCGACACACGTAACACAAAGATTCAATGCAAGAAATAATTATCAATCAAGAATCAACAATGCAAGGCACACAAGTAAATAACATTAGCTGAACTTTAGTGGCCTTTCACCGCACGTCACCAGATAATCTAATATTAGAAAATACTTTAATTAACCATAAATATATGAGTGCGCAAAATATATACGCCATACACCATCTATCAGGAAATAACCAACTTGAGGTGCAATTCCATTTAACTTGTAACCATGTTGGTAAAACATATGATGGAATTATTCCTTCTAAAACATTAATGGAGTCTCTAAGCAAGGAGTGAAACCTCAATTTAATGCTGAACATCATTAACTTCCATTTACGCAATTTAATAAATTAAATATTTAAATTAAAAGGTATCCAATCATAGGTAATAAGGCTTGGGATAACCATTTCCTAAAATAGGATTCACTAATGGTCAATCATCCTTATAGAAGAAAACCTATTCATCATTCAACATGTATTTAAGAACCGATATTTACTATCTTGCATCCACTTTTAAATTAGTATTATTTTACTTATAAATTTTGTAAATTATAATATGGTTGAAAATAAACCACAGTCATCGTATGCATAGTAACACATGATATTGTTCATAACTTAACCATTATAAGAATTAGATGATATTCCTTCTTTATTTGGTTTTTTGTGCCTCTTTTTATCAATTGTTTTTATTTTTCCCCATTAATTAATGTTTTGGTGATCTAATACTATCAAGACACTATCATTAGTGAATTCCATGCCTACATATAACCTAATGATTAGAATTAAGGGATGGGCTTCTTGTGTTATAAGAAACTGGTGTCTCATCGCATTTTATTCCACATACATGATTGCTTTGTTGGAGTTTTTTGACTTCTCAATTGGTTAACATGGTGCGCATGATCATTAAAAATGATTCTTAAGGTTGTTGGTGTTTCTTTTCCCTAGTGTTTCTTTTGAAAGGAAAAGAAACACATTCCATACCTTGTAGTCATAAGATATGTTTTTTGAAATTATGTACATTTTTTGTTATTTCCCTTAAGATGGGAGTAGAGAATAATCTGGTTGCGGTAATAGTGCAGAAAATTATTTTTAAAATGTGTCAATACTTGAAGATTGAGAATATCTTGTCAAAATAATTGATGATTATCATTAGTTACAACCTTAATTTGAGAGGCTATTATTCAACAAATGATATCCTAATTTGAGTGTTGTTCCACAAAGGAATCTTGATATCGTTGAAGGATATCTCAAAACCATGAAGAAAGTTACTGATGTGCTGAGGTTATACCGGGATTGACTACATAGGAGAATTACTACCTTAAAGGAGTAAATGAGATCATCCAATTAGTTTTTTCCCTTGATAAGTTTCTTATTTGGTTTTCTTCATATTTTGGTGTACAGTTCTGGCAGGTAAAAGAAATAAATACATGGAAGAATGGTTATGACTACCATTATTCTATATTACAGAAATTGAATGGTTACGCCTACCATCTGTTCGAGGTATATAACTAAATATTGAATCTCCTGTTGCGAAATTAATTCAAGGTTTTGAAAATGCTATAACTATTACAGGAAACAGATTACAACCATTTTGTTTATGATGGAAAACACAAATTCCCTCAGAATAGGTAAAAATTATCTCTGCGCATTTTTTAAAAATTCTTCTGTGTTTAATCAAGGGGATTAAAAGATGGGTGCACTTAAACCCAGGTCTCAGAATTAGAGCTTTGGAAAGGGAGTTTCCAATTCAATGATGTGTGTTGTGAATAAGAAAACATGTGCAATAACATGGTAATTGTATGAAAGTTACTTGTATAACCCACACATCACGTTAAACCAATGAGTATCCAAGACCTTCTTGCAATCAGTCTTATCAGTTCAAAACTCCTAAAATCTACTCCAATCCCTTTGAAGAATTACAAAAATGACCCTGGAAATAAGTAACCAAATATGGGATCATTATCACAATTATTATGGGCCTTCATTACTTTTTATATGTAGGAAGCAGTAGTATATATTAACTCTCATAAGGAGTAAGCAATTTAGAGAAAAGGAAATTATTGTTGAGAGGTTGATGACATTTAAAATCCATATGTTTTATAATCATTTATGATAAAGAAATCACATACAAGGGATAAAGGAAACGTAGGAAGGGGTTTAAAAACAAAACAAAAACAAGGTTTGAGTCTGGGGCTCATTTTGGCCATGCGATAAAAATGGAGACAACCTCCAGGAAGAAAAATGAAATGCAACAAGAAAATTGCATCTAGAAATAAATCATTTGCAGCATAAATTTTGTTGCAAGAAATAAACCAATGGCATAGAAATAAAACGTTTGGATAACTAGAGAGACATCCCCAAAAGAGTTTTGTGGAAACACGAGTTTGCAGAGAATAAATCACAATAATCACAGAGGATGAGGAGGGAATAAACGCTCAGGAGAGAATTCCTTGCTGGGCAGAGAAAGGATCCTATAGTTATTATCCATGCACGGGAAAGAAGGGAATTTGAATATAAATCCTTAACACCAGAGTGAAAGATAGTTGACTTGGTTCATCGCCGACTTCTCAGGCACAGACTAATATCCTAAAGGATAAAGGAACAAAAGATAAAAACATGTTTTCTACTTTTATTAAAAAGAATAAAAAAAACGCAGAAAAGTCATTTACATTCATATTTTGGGTTCGCCATTGGAAACAAAATAAAAATTACAGTGAGCATAAGGCTGGGTTAACTTTGAATTCTCTGTTGATAAAATGATGGGCTCTTCAAGACAAATTCGCTAAAAAAAAATATGAAATATCTGGATAGTATTCCGCTGAATAAAACATAAACTTTAACACAATAGAATGACCTTAACTGAAGGTGTAGAAACATAATTTAACTATGCTTCAACCAAATTTCACAACCCTAAATTGTCAGGATAGAAAATTAACTAAACTTTTAACACAGTGATGCATGCATTCTTTCAAAGTTAAAGAGATGCATATGCAGGGAATTTAACTATCATTCAATACAAATATACGCATGCATATTGTATCCCACTGTGAATGCTTTGAAGTCATTGTCCCATGCGCGCTTCCTCTACCTCTCGCTTGCCAACTGATGTGACCTCAATAGTACCTCCTAGCCAACGAAAGGGATATTGTTCTTCCCCTGAGCCCCCCGAGCCGCAAATGGGCCATGCCCACAATACCAAAGAATGCTAGCACCCAACACACCTTGCAAGGTTGAGTTACCAATCATCATTCGAGCTGGGTATCCCAACTCCCACAAGAGAAACTTCAATCAAGATGAAATTCGACAGCATAATGTTATGCAAGAAAGATGTGATCCATACTCCTCCTCCGCCATTGTTTTTATAGAATTTTCTTATTCATTAGTTTACCAAAACCCTCATTATATTCCTTTTTCATTTAATTAATTTTGAAAAACCTCCCCCGTACACATGTCATCTGATCCCCTAGGTTCACAAGAAAATCAATTCATTAACTAATTAAATCTATCGATTTCCCTCACCCACCTAAAATTATTCCTAAAAACGCTCCTCGGTGTCCCATTATTCCCTTACAATTCTTAAATGACTTACACCTTACTTAATTCCTATTTGAGTTCATAAATAGAAATTTCCAAAGGCTAGATTCCTTACTAAGTTAGACATTCCCCTTTTTCTTAAGTTTCCCCTTTTCTTTAAGTTTCCCCTTTTCCTCAGGTTCCCCCCTTTTCTTTAAGTTTCCATTTTTCTTAAAGTTTCCCCTTTTTTATAACTAAGTTCAGAATTGCCAGGTTTAGACAAAAACAACCAATACTCCTTCTATTAATTAAACCTTTATTAAAATTTCCACTTTAATTATTAATGCTTGAAATTTCTTTACCCCCTTCCTATTATATGTCTAAATTTTTTTTTTTTTGTTCCAAGGTTCTAATGAGACCTAGGTTTTCAGTTCACTAGGTTTGATGACAATTCTTAAGGGAAATTTGGTTATTAAGCTTTAATTATCACATCATTCATTTTAAGGCTGACCAGGTCCTAAGGAGGCATATTTTTCTAGGCAATAGGTTTATTCACTTAGTAGTTAAAATC
>ML819179.1:302890-315939 GCA_009831015.1 Picea engelmannii
CAAGCTATTGTCATCTTGCATCCATCAACAAATCATGTCATGAATAAAAATCAACATCATAATATCAAATCATAATTACATATGTCACATCATCAACATTCAAACCCTAACAATCCACTCCCTGACTCGACCTGGAGTCCAAGCGGTTTCATCGATGCCTCGGCATCCTCAACGTCTATATTCCTGCACACTCAGGAGAACCCAGTCAATAACACATGTCTATGTAAATACAACAAAATAACATATCATTAAATAGAAAATATATCATAATCATAGTAAAAATGACCAATAGTATAATGACTCGGATCACTTGCATGCAATTTTCCTCAAAGAATAAGTTCGCTCAGTGTGTGCAAGAGTGGGATGTTACACAATGCAATCTAAATATTTTTGTCATAAAAATTTCAGCGATATTAAATTATTTATAAGTAGACTTCATAGGTACAAAATGTGCAGATTTGATAAGTTTATCAATCACTTCCATAATTGAGTCATTTTTCTTTTGAGTCTTAGGCAAACCTATGATGAAGTCCAACAAGATAATCTCCCACTTCCATTTGGGTATAGGTAAAGGCTCTAGCAGACCGGTTGGATGTTGATGTTCAACCTTTACATGTTGACAATCTAAGCATTTAGATAAATATTCAATTGTTTCACTCTTCATGTTAGGCCAATAAAATTATTTTCTTAAGGACGATATCATTTTCTAGTATCCTAGATGACCAGAAGATGGTATTTTTTGCAATTCGTCAAGAATTGTTGATTTTAAATCAACAGAATTAGGTACATACAACCTATTTTTGAACCTTATAAGTCTAGTTTTATCTAAACTCATATATGTTTTGTTCATTTTTTCTGCATTTTCTTGTAATTTTGTTGTTTGTTTTATGTAATTTTTGTAATTATAGCTTGCAGATTTTATTCTTTGTTCGATGTCGTTTTATTCTTTGCTAAAAATTATCTCATAAATTGCATTAGTCCTCCGGATTACAGAATATTCAACTTTGTTTTCTTTTCCTTTAATGTGTCTTACTTCAAAATCAAATTTACTTAAAAAGGCTAGCCATCTCGCTTTCCTTATGTTGAGATCTAGTTGACTAAATAAATACTTTACAACATTCTTATTAGTTAGTAGCAGAATCCTTCTCCCCATTAAATAATGTTGCCACATTTTCAGAGCATGAATTACGACTCCTAATTCAAAATCATGTGTAACACAATTCATGTTCTTTCAGTTTATGTGATTCATAACAAATGACACATCCATCTTGTGTTAGGACACCTCCAAAGCCTTTTTTGCTCTCATCCATGAAAACTATAAAATATTTATCATGATCTTCTACCCTTAGGATAGGTGTTGTTGTTAATAGTCCTTTTAATTTATCAAAGTTCTCCTCACACGTTTTTGACCAAGTAAATCTTATTCCCTTTTTCTGTAGGGATGCAATTGTATACGCGATCTTAGAAAATCCTTCGATAAATCTTTTGTAATAACTGGTAATTCCCATGAATGATTTGATTCCTACTACATCCTTAGGGATAGGCCATTCCATAATGGATTTTATTTTCTTTGTATCAACTGCAATTCCCTCTTTGGATATCACATGTTCGAGGTACTGTTTCCTTCTTTGGTAGAAGTCACACTTATCCAACTTCACATACAACTTGTGTTTCCTTAAGGTCTACAATAATATTTTCAGATGTTCTTCAGGTTCTTCATGTTCTTCTTCTATTTTCAAGTAAAATAAAATATCATCGATAAACACCAACACAAATTTATCTAGATATTGACTAAATATACTATTGATCAAACACATAAAGGTTGTTGGTGCATTAGTAAGACAAAATGGAATTACGACAAACTCATAGTGTCTGTAACGTGTTCTAAATGTTTTTTTATTTATATCTTCATCTTTTATTCTCACTTGGTGATAACCAGACCTTAAATCCAACTTAGAGAAGATCTTTTCTCCTCCCACTTGGTCAAACAGGTCCTTAATTCTTGGTAAAGAATACTTGTTCTTGATCATCATCTTATTTAGTTGTCTATAGTTAATGCATAGTCTCAAAGTGCCATCTTTCTTTCTAACGAAGAGAACCGGTGCTCCCCAAGGTGAAACACTTGGTCTGATATATTATTTATCTAATAGTTCTTGTAGTTGAATTTTCAGTTGTGTTAATTTGGGTAAATTCATTCTATAAGGTGCCTTATATATTGGGGCATATCTAGGTAGTATACCAATAGAGAAATCTATCTCTCTTCTTGTAGGTCATTCTGGTATTTTGTCCACAAATACATCTCTAAACCCATGTAGGACTGTAAGGTCATCTCAACTAGGTTTGTTTTCCTTTTCTAACAGATCAGTTACCTGAACAACATAAAATTGGCAACCTTTGTTCATGCATTTCTTAAACTGCATGGTTGATATCTGCCTAACCAAAACTAGTTTTCTGATCCCTTCTATCATCCTAACTATATTGTTTTCATCTCTATAAATAAGTGACTTTTCGTAACAATTTCAAATTACTTTATGATTCTCTGACCAGTCCATTCCAATGATTATATCGTAAGATTCCAAAGGTAAAATTTTCAAATTTAACATTGTACTTTGATCGTCTATGCTAATGTCACATCTCGAAAAATAAATTATTTTTTAATTCGAAAATTGTTAGGAAAATTATTCTGTTTTGGGTAAATTTGAATTTGGAAAAAATTTTCCATTTATGGAAATTCCGAATTTCAAATTTGGTAAATTGTAATTAATTATTATGATTGTTGAGCAAAGATCTTATTTTACCCAACTAACTATTTGACTATGAAACTTGTATGAAAACAAAATATTTTATAATTATTGCACGAGGACAAATGGAACAACCATGTTAAATTCAACTAACCATGACTCCATGAGTGGGGAACATATTTGAACTACCTCAGGGTTGATTGTTACAGGTGGAAAATCAGGGATTTGACCACTAACAGCCCCTGAAAAACAGGGATTTATAAAGATGCGAAAATTCCGAAGGGAGGGAAAATGACCTAGGAAAAAATATGGTTTTCATATATAGCATATGTGAGGAGGAAGTATGTTTCCTAGTATGCAGGGAAAGAGTTACTGAGTACTTGTTGTTATGGGAACTAATTTCTGAGTGTGAAGAAAGAAAAGGTTTTGACAGAGGAAGACATTGTTGAAGAGGAAATTCCAAGTTTGCCCTCATGGATTCATGGTCAGGCTAGGGGGTGAATTAGACAAGCAATTTGGCTTCCTTGTTCTACAGTTTGGAGGAACGTGGTTGCTCCATTTTTTTTCCATGAACTAATTCATTAATGTTCCCTACTTCCCTCTTTTCATATTTGTGCTATTGAAACGATTGTATAAGTTTGCTATCCTAGATTATTATATGACTGTCATATGTGTTACATGGAATTAAATGGTTACTATAGATTACTTGTGGTAGAAATAATTCGGTTCGACTAAAGATGGTATCTACAGGATCATAGTGTACTATCTGTTGTAGGAACAACCTATTCTAGTGAAGAATGCACCTATATGGATTTATGTATGTTCTTTTTTGTAGGAATCATCTACTCTATAAAAGAATATACCTATATTTCGGATGTATGTGTGATCCATTGTAGTAACATGACCAATGTATACATGTATGGGTTTATAAAGAAACATATATTATCTATAGTAGGAATAGAACTGAATATGGATAGTAAATGATATTACAAAGCTGCTGAAAATCAATCATGACAAGGGCACATCTATCCTGTATAAAATAATAAATTAACTGTGAAAATCCCCAAAGTACAATCCTAGAAATTTCCACTTCTCATGGGATCATATGCCTTTAAGTATTCAAATTATGTGGTGAAATTTCAATTGGTGTAGACCTTTAAAGAGACCTGGAAATGAATTTTAGGATTATTATACTCATGTATATCTGTACAGTATCATAGCCATGGATTATATAATTAGACTATAGAATATTTCGACATTAACGACGCGGGAAAGATTTGCTCATGTAAATTTAAGATAAAAATAGATATATAGATACCCATACAATTATATATATATATATATATAGGAGTATATGTGTATAATTGTTTCACGATCTACTCTAAATGAAAGAATTTCAATGCTTGAGACAAGAAATTTAAGAATAAAGATTTCATTATTAAGGGTCCGAAATGAATCAATGTATAGTATGCCTTTTCCTATAAATTCACAATATGGCTATCTATCTCGAATATCTCAAAGAAGTTCATAGTACAGAGACTAGTAAAGTAAACCACAATAGCCAAACAACAAAAAGGAAATTAAAACATTCCTTTAACTAAAAACCTAAAGATCTATACATCTAATGATTCGGATCAACAGGCTTAAAAAAAGAACATCAGAGTAATAACCCAACATCACCAGGATTCCTCCAAATCCTTCAAGAGATTTTCTTATTGGAAACCAGAATACTTCTCGAGCAGAGCTTGAATTCTTGTCCAGCAAAACACCCATGAAAATATACACAAGGACAAGACATTGTTTATTTTTAGCAATAGACAAAGACCAAACCAAACTCGAAAATCAATAAACCATACAAGACAACGAAGTAATCAATTCACATAATTTTTACTTATCTTGGAATTTCCATAGGTATGCTCCCAATCCTAGTCATGAACCATCAACGAACGTTAAGGGGAGGAGAGATATCGATCAATATTATGGGTACCCCCACATAAAACAAGGCCCCATCATTAGTTACTATATCCAATCCACAGGAATGACTTCACAAGAAAGAAAGTGATTTTCGTAATTGTACACGAGTTCCGACAGCAATTCGAGAAAACATTAAACAATAAATGGGGCATAATTTACTTACAGAGAAATAGAAGAGTCACAGAGAACACACTAAACATGATCTTCTTAAGGTAAATTAAGTTAAGACACAGACAATATAAGAATGCCTAATTTTAAATATTAGAGCCAGTTTTTAAAGAAAACTATTTTGACACGGTATAATCCAGACACCCTTCTCCATAATATAGGACCATGGTAAGTCCATACAAGGTCCCCAACTTGTTTTTACCAGTTGCATGGGTGGGACTTCCGAACTCGAGAGATATCGCTAATTCGAGATCTATAGTAGGATTTAGGAAATGTTATTTGGTCTTCTCCTTTGAAGTTGCGAGCTTTTGATGAGGACATTGTAGAGTCGAAAGAACTCATAGAGGTGGATAAATAGAACTAGGTTAAGAAAACAATATTCAAACATTACACAAAGAATAACCAACCACGACAAACAATGTTATCAAAGGCTACCATTTGACAGTTCATTAACATAAGTATGATTAAATTTCTTTTACAGTGTGGTTCTCACCCTAACAACTTAATTTCTGGAATGACACCCTAGAGAAGTCTCGTAGAGACTCAGTACCAAAGATGATACAGAACAGAGAAGAAGACTGGGGAAACAACAAGTCCTAAAGGGAAAACTATTTACGAGAACCCTTAGAAGCACCAAGAAATAAAAAGAATGAAGTGTCAAGCCCTCTTCGGAATATTGAACATGTAGGAATGTGATAGTGAAGCTACTTACCAGTAGCGAGGAAAAATCCACAGTTCTTTCCTTTGAGATTTGGCGATAAGGGAGTAACTTACTAATAGTCAGTATAAACGTCACAACGCATAGGTTTATCCCTCGATGATAAAAGCTCAGGTGAAAATCCACAACCAGAGATACAAAAATAGTATGAAACTTACCAGGCGGTTGGGTAAAGATACTACCTCCATCAGGGAAGTCCTTCGAGTTGTCTTTCCCTTCACCAAGAAAAGGGAGTCGCAGAGCCAAGTTTTCTGGAATCTTCTCATGACAGAATTAAAACCACTATAACCTAAAGAACCCTTACCACGTAGAATGAATGTTGCTAGTATGAAAGAAGGGTTGGGCCATGTGATGAAGTAGACTTGGTGCATCCATAGTGGATGAAGGGTTAGGTGATGGCCTCGACTTTCGCATGCACCATGCCCCATTAATGTCCTTTACAGGGTTTAACTCTCATCTGAATTGTCCCTACCTTTCACATTGAATGGGTTACGGATTAGAGAAGTGCATGTTCGATTCATGGAAGATTTTAACCCTAACCAATACTAACTCAATTAATACAATGTTTATTTGGAGTATCATGTGGAATGGGTGGAGTCGAACGAGTTACTAGCATGGGGAATTGGTTCTAGAATAATTGTTACATCAAATTTACCCTGAAGAACTTACCCCAATCACCATCCTTATCGAAAAATGTTTTTCAAAAGGTCTGTTGTTATTTCAAACAATTCGCAGAGGGGTATAGCTTGACCCTTTACGATTATCCTTATTACATATGTTCTTTTGATCAAGTAGTTTTGAGTTTAATTTTACGCATAATTCTTAGGGCCATAAGTCCAAAAATATTTTGTAGTTATAAGCCTATTGTCTAAATACATATTCACATATATATGAAGGTGAACATAACTTCAGGACTATAAATGAATATTGGAATGTGGAGTATGCGCATTTGTAACGTTGATTCAAAATTGTAATTTAGGTAGTAATGTTAGTCGGCAACGGCCCAGACTCCAACAATTTTCCATGTGTAGACAAGAAATATAAAGGCCTACCTTCTTTTAATTATGAATACGTTTTTAGAATTAACTCATGAGAATTTTTTTTTCATTTGACGAATTTGAGATACATTACATATGGTATCAGAGAAAAGGTTACAACACTTGGACCTTGAACAGGGCCGTATAATTTACTTAAGAATATAATTTTGTTTATATAAAACTAATAAACATTTATTGTTGCAAACATAAAACCTTTTTATGTTTTGTGTTAATCATGGCAACATAGGATGACGGGGAAATCAGAATTGATGGGAATCTTGAACAAAGTCTTCCTGAAAATTAGAGACATAATAGTGACGGAAGCTCACCTACTGAAGTTTTGGAACAATGAGGAATATCATTATTGAGCTATAGGTTTTCAAAGCCGACAATGAGAAACTAAAGAAAGATCAACATGAACATCAGGAAATAAATGAAGTCCTGCTACACAGTATAGTGACAAAGAAAATCCCAAAGGATGATAATAATGAATAAGAGGACAACAAAAGGGCCTCCAAGAATTATGGGACAAAAGTAGAAGAGGGGGAGAATTCATCTAAAGGTACACCTTCAACTGAAGACAAAACAAAAGTAGATAGAAAGAGAAAACAAGTAGACCACCTTGAAGGACAATTTAATAAAATTAAACCAACTACTTTTGATGGAGAATCCAGAATAGGGGAGGAATTTGAAGCATGGTTATTAGACATCAATTTTTTTTTTCTAGATATACAACTATTCCAACAATATGAAGGTCAAAATGGCCATCTACAATCTAAAAGGAAAAGCCAACATTTGGTGGAAAGATCTGAAATTGACTAAGGGATTAAAAGAGAAACATATGGAATGGTATGAATTTAGAAATATTTCAAGAAACAATACCTATATAAAAGCTACTATGAAAGGAAAACAAAAGCATTTTATGAGTTATGACTTGGTCAAATGACAATGGAGGATCTTATAAACAAACTCCTGGAATTACTAAGGTTCGTACCTTTTATCTGGGAGGACAAGGTAAAATTCTAGCAGTTCCTAAGTTGTTTACCATAGTCCGATAGGGACAGATTGAGTTTGACAACCCCAAGTCCTTGAGTGAAGTATTCAAGAAATCATGAATGTGTTATGACCAGTACAAACAACAGGTAGATATTCCCAAAGCTTGGAAGGATAAGAAGCAAGACGAAATGAACCAGTGGAAGAAGGGATACCAACCATCTTCTTACCAGAATGCAAAAAAAATATTTCCGAGAAAGGATTTTCACTCCAATAATCTAAGTACGCAAGGCAGTGGTAAACTGATAAATCTGGGAACGGAGAAGTTTGGGGGCACTCCTCGTGAACCATTGAAGTGTTGGGAATGTGGAGAACCACATCTAAAGGAGAAATTGTCCATGTGTAAATACAACAAACAGAACTGTTGTTCATAATTTGTAGGAAGCCTCGACGGTAGGTGATGTGGGTAGAAGCCTACATCAGATAAATGCAGCCGTGGATGGCTGGCAAGCTAATCACTAGTCCTCGGTGGTGGAAATTGAAGGTAAAATAAAAAAACGCTCAAATTTCCGTTTTAATTGACCCTAGAGCTACATTAAGTTATATCTCTCTTGGTGTAGTAGAGTCAAATAAACTTAAGAGGATGAAACACACAAAATCATGGTTGGTAAAATTAGAAACAAAAACTAAAAGGAAAGTGGTTGACTTTATTTTTTATTTTGAGTTCAGTTTAGATGGTCAAAACATAAAAACAAATTTGAACATTCTTCCACTAGGATCATATGATGTGATTATCAGAATGGATTGGGTGGAAAATAACAAAGCAATACTAGATTTTTATGCAAAGACACTTAAGTATAAATACATTTATGACACTACTAGAATAGACTAAGGTATACTAAAACCAGTATCAGTTAGACAAGTTTTAGCAATGAAATTCAAGAAATGCATGAGAAAGGGTTGTCAAGTATATGTTATCCAAATAATTAATCTGTTAGAAAAAGAAGATAAGCCCAACTTGGAAGACTTTATTGTTCTATGGGAATTCAAAGACGGTTTTGTTGATGAAATACTTGAATTACGCCCTAGAAGGGGAATAGACTTCTCCATAGACCTGCTACCTGGTTCAGCCCCTATCTCTAAAGCATCGTATTGAATGAGTTTGCCAAAATTGACAGAACTAAAAATCCAACTACATGAATTATTGGACAAAGAATATTTTAGACCGAGCATTTCACCAAGGGGAGCACCAATCCTCTTTGTGAAAAATAAAGATGGTACTCTAAGAGTATTTATCGATTATAGAAAATTAAACTAAATGAATATTAATAACAAGTACCCCTTACCTAGGATAAATGATTTGTTAGATCAAGTAGGCGGGGCCAAGATCTTTTCAAAGTTGGATTTACGATCTGGTTATCACAAAATTAGGATAAAATATGAAGACAAGTAAAACAACTTTTCAAACAAGATATGGACACTATGAATTCATAGTTATACATTTCAGAATCACTAATGCACCATCCACGTTCATGTGTCTAATTGACACAGACGCCCACCCGACACGTCCGCTGTCACCAGGACCCTCTTCCTTACTGGCCCGAAGAGCTAAAATGCTCTTCAAATCCCTTATCGGGACTTTTTTGCACCCACAGGATGCTCTCCTAACGATCTCCCCTTACACTATCAGGAAATCAGGCTTTGCGTGGTCGCGAGTCTTGTTCTCACGGAATCGGTTCTTGTAATTCCCCGAACCCCGATGACTATTTGCCCATGGCTTTCCTTGCTCTTGTCGGGATTTTACCCATCGGAAAATCGGCCTTTACAAGGTCCTGAATCACTTACCCCTCGTGTCCCCAATTCCCGATTCCCGATGCCACCTGTCCTCTGCTCTGCCACCTGGGACCCATGCTCTAATAGAAATCAGGAAATCACATTTCAGAAATTCGTGATTTTTGTGGCACAATCCCACGGACACTTCCAAGTCCCGAACTCCGATATGCGATGCCACCTATCGTCGACTCACGGTGAGACTCAACCTTTGACACCTGTCCCTCCCCCCCTGTCACCGCTTCCTTCTCCGTTTTATCAGGTATCGCGATATCGCGGTTTCTCCTGCAGCGATTTTGTTGTATGTGAGAACCCAGAAATGCCGAATCTCGACTCTCCGAGATCTCACACCACGTATCCTTGCTGTGATCGATGGCTCTGATCTTCTCGGGAAATCACTAATCGTGATTCCTCCCTTCTCGAAGATCTCTTGGAAATGGCTAAGTGTTCCTTCCAACACCCACTTTCCAACGCCTGTGCTTGCAACTCCTGTTCGAGCCTTCCTCGACCCAAACCTCCTTCGGCGATATCATGAAGGTTCTATGCCTCCTGAGATTCTTCCACTCTGATTTCTTCAGAGGTATTTGCGCGCACTCCTTGCGGCAATCATTCAACAACTTCCCAAGTTTTGAATCCTTCTGACCTTGTGCACTTCTGCAACAGTAGTCTTCAAGTCCCTTTGCTCAGGTTCACAATTGAGACTTATTCTTTAGCCTGCGCACTCCTTTCCCAGCTTCAACAACCCCAAACCAATTTCTAGGCAAATGAGAACGAAAGTTACAATATTGAGCCTTCATCAATGCACTCCTTGCGGATGAATTCGACTACACACCTTGCAGGAATATCCTGGCTCAGATAGAGAAACAATTGAAACTCATTCTCTCTTCCCTTTCAGACTTCAGTTAAAACCTTGAAATCACATGCACAGCATATACAAAGCAAATGCATAACCAGAAAAAAAAACATTCATGAGCACAACATCATTACACAGAGAAAACAACACAACCATGAAATTGAATCAGAACTATCTTCTATTAATTCAATCTTCTGTACATGGGTGTTCTTCACAATTTTCCCTGCTTGGTCTCTCTTCTGAATGCTTGATTCTGAATAATCTTACAATGTACAAGTGAGGGTGTCTATATCCATTTTCCCTCTTTCCATCTAAAACTGTCTAATCTAGAAATAAATCCTATCTACCTGCATTAACTAGATTAAATGCATCCTATCTACTTCAGAAAAGAGCGTATGGCCCGAGGTCTGTTACAACATACAAAAGGCGCTTTCCATAAATGTTGCATTTATACATTGGCTCATCATCTTGAATGGAATTTCAAAAAGTTTCGGCTGGACTTGTCCAGCCGTTTGTTGTCTTCCATGCTGGCTCCCTTGTCTTGGGCAATGCTCCTTGATGAGTTGGCGATGCTCCTACATCACTAATGAACAGTATTTTCAGTTAATACTTGGACAAGACGATATTCTGGTTTATTCTAAAATAGAAGAAGAACATGAAGAACACTTAAGAATGTTTCTGTAAACTTTGAGGAAGCACAAATTGTACGTTGAATTCGATAAGTGTGATTTTTATGAAAAGGAAATACAGTACCAAGGACGTGTAATCTCTGCAGAAGGCATTGCAGTTGACCCTGAGAAAATAAGAGCCATCATGGAATGGTTAGTACTCAAGGATGTAGCATATATCCGATCATTCATGGAAATCACCAGATATTACCATAGATTTATAGAAGGGTTTTCCAAAATAGCTTACCCTATCACATCATTACAAAAGAAAGGGACCAAGTTCAACTAGTCACATAAGCGTCAAAACCATTTTAATAAGTTGAAATAATTATTAACAACCGTGCCAATTTTAAAACAAGAATACCCAGATAAATACTTCACCCTCTATGTTGATGCAAGTAAAGAAGGACTAGGTGGTGTCCTAACTCAAGAAGGACACGTTATTTTTTATGAATCCCAGAAATCAAAGGACCATGAGAGAAACTACATCACTCATGACTTAGAATTCGTAGCAGTAATACACATGCTAAGAATGTGGTGACACTACATAATGGGTAAGAAATTTCTATTACTGACAGATAATAGCGGTGTGAAATATTTGTTTAGTCATCCAGATCTTAATGAAAGGCAAGAATGGTGGCTAGAATTCTTGAGTGAATTCGACTTTGAGGTAAGACATATCAAGGTTAAAGAAAAAAAGGTAGCAGATGCTTTAAGAAGATGAGTCCATGGGTTATTTGAGATAAATGTCAGTAGAGAAGAAAGTGATCTGTAATAGAGAATTCAGACAATAGGTATTAACGACGAAAAATAAACTAAGTTAGTGGCAGAATTACAAAACACTATAGAAAACTCAGACAAACTAGATCTGAGCATCGATAAAAATGGCCTATTATGATTCAAGAACAGACTTTACATACTAGATTTGGCAGAGCTAAGGATAACAGTTTTGGAGGAAGTGCATAAGAAACAATATTCTGGTCATCCAGGATACCAGAAAATGATAACAACACATAGGAAATTATTTTATTGGCCTAATATGAAGGGAGAAATAACAGAGTGCTTGGCTAGGTGCCAATATTGTCAGCAGGTAAAGGCCAAACACCAGCATCCAACCGGTCTATTAAAACCATTTCCAGTCCCAAAATGGAACTGCGAGACCATATCGCTGGACTTTATTACACATTTGCCTAAAACTCAGAAACATAATGATTCTATTATGGTTGTAATCGATAAACGCAGTAAGTATGGAAACTTTATTCATGTAAAGTCTACTTTTAAAGATATAAACATCACGGAAATATTTATGAAATAAATTTTTAGACTGCATGGTATTCCTAAAATGGTGATTTCGGATAGAGATGTAAAATTCGCATCCTCTTTTTGGAAAGAATTGTTTACAGGGATGAATACTAATTTGAATTTCAGTACGAGTTATCCTCCACAAACAGATGGACAGACTGAAAGGACAAATCAAATCATAGATGATATGCTCTGCATGTATGTAAGAACAAAACCGAGCAAGTTGGAAGACTACCTACATCTGGTAGAATTTGCATATAACAATGGGTACCAAACTTTGTCTAAGTTGACCCCCTTCGAGGTATTGTACAACAAAAAGTGTATGACTCAAATTAGTTAGGACAAACTGGTTGATAAACTTATGTTTGGACTAGATATGCTCTAAGAAATTGAAAGTATAGTAAGAAAGGTACAACAGAACTTGAAAGAGGCACAGGACAGACATAAAGTTTATGCGGACCAAAAAAGAATATAGTTGGAGTTTCAAGTGGGAGATCATGTTTACTTAAAAGTCAAAGTCTGAAAGAGTTCACTAAAATTTGGAAACTGTGCCAAGTTGACACCTAGGTTTTTTGAGCCCTTCAAGATACTAGTGCGAATTAGAACCATAGCATACCAACTTGCACTTCCAGCTAATCTAAAAATTCAAAACGTATTTCATGTATCTTTGTTCAAAAATTATGTTCATGATCCTACTCACATCATCGATTGGAACTGGGTGTAGGTGGAACCAGAAGGTGAGTTCTAGGCTGAATGGTGTAGACG
>ML819179.1:319920-334618 GCA_009831015.1 Picea engelmannii
ATTTCTCCATCGTACAAGTGTCATTCATCCCCCACTTTCCTCCAAAATTTATTTTCTTTGAATTATTTAAATGACTCATTTCCCTCACCCACCTAGAATTGCTCCTATAATTTCTCCTAGATGTTCCTAGATTCCCCTTCAGGTTTAAATACTTTCCCTAAAAAGACATTGCTAATTTAGTTCATTTTATAAGGTTCTTAATTGCAGATTCCTTACTATGTTGACCTCGCTTTTTACCATAAGTTCCCTTCTTTGCTTTATTATGTTTCCTCCAATTCTTAGTTTCCTAATTTTTATTTTTCCCTTCTTTCCCCTTTTAAATAAGGCCAAAATGGGAGTTGTGCATTTTACTCTTTTCCTTTTATTATTAATTTAAAATCTTTTTACACTTTCACAATTTAAAACCATGTATTTTAATTAAATTAATACTCTATTCATTTCACCCCAAAAATTTAAGAAGACTAAAACTATTACTTAAGTGGTTTTTAGTTTAAATTTTTTATTTTATTTTTATAGCATCTGTTCTTAAGGTTAGACAAAATTTTACCCTGAGAAGTTTTAGACTTAGGACTTAGATTCTGAACTAGGCGACATTTAATTAGGGAAGTAGTTTAAGAATTTCTTAATGTGTTAAATGTCTTAGGGCCATCTAGGTTTGTTCCTTCATCAACATCAACGCGACGTGCCCTTCAGGACGCACCACATGCTCCAAGGGTGTGACTCGCCTTGTTCGTTTCTTTTGCGTGACATGCCCTTGAGGATGCACCCCGTTCTCCAAGGGTGCCACTCGCTTCTTGTGTTTCTTTTGCGCGACGTGCCCTTCAGGATGCACCATGTGCTCCAAGGGTGCCACTCGCTTCTTTTGTTTCTTTTGTGCGACGTGCCTTTCAGGATGCACCACGTGCTCCAAGGGTGCCACTCGCCAACTTGATTGATTGGTAGACATCAATAACCCCTGGAGTCAACACACCGCCAGGTGAACTTGGGGGAGACTAAGGGCTCTAAGGAATAAGGCCCCCACCTTGTTGCATTCCCCTTAGAATCATCGTGCACGACTGTCACAGTCTGACCTTACGGCATCGTGGATCCTCTCGAACTAGGTAATCATTAACCTATGGTTCGAGCCATGGCGGGAGTGGTAGTAGGTTGTGGCAGGGCTGTTGTCCACACCTCTCCCTCAACCTCTTTGGGAATCGTGCATGGCCCCTTTACTCCATATGTGAGTCTGGTCAACAATCTATCGTCATCCTGCATCATCAACAATTGTATCAGAACATGTCGACATCATATCATTAAATCAAATATACAAAAATCACAGTAAACAATTAGCCCCAAAGCACACTTCCTGACTCGATCCAGAGTCTAAGGGGTCCCGTCGATGCCTCTGCATCCTCAAGGTCAAAAATACCTCCACACTCAGTAAAACCGAGTCAATAGCACCTATCGATGTCAAAGCAGTAAAACATCATGTCATCTATCATATCACATCATAACCAAGGATACATGTTTTCTTATCATAAAATTCCAGATCACTTGCGAGCAAGTGTCCTCAAAGAATAAGTTTTCTCGGTGCGCCAGAGTGGGATGTTACATACACCCCCTCTTGGTCTAAACTTTGTCCCGAAGTTTCATAGTATAAATGCCGAAATAAGTGTATCACAGTATCATAAGTCTATCTATCAAACAAAAATGGAAACTGTTGGTGCATATCATATGCGTCCTCCCATGTCGTCGAGCGTGGACTATAGTTGTCCCACTGGACCTTGACCTGATCTACCATTCGATGTCGTAACTGTTGAGTGCGGTGATCTAAGATGCGGACCGTCTCAGCCATGAGCGCTCCCTCGTCCGATACCTGCAATAAACTCAAGTCAATCACATGTGTAGGATCACTAATATAATGTCTCACAACCGATACATGAAAAACATCGTGCATACGCCTCAAAGAATCAGGCAAGGCCAGTTGATAGGCCACGGGCCCCTTTCTCTCCAAAATCTTGAAAGGTCCCATGAAACTAGGAGAGAGTTTAGCTCCCTTTCCAAAATTGATCGAATCCTTATGCGGTTTAACCCACAAGAAGACTCGATCGGCGACCTCGTAGCTACGATCGACTCGGTGCGCATCGACATAACTCTTCTGTCGATCCTGCACTTCTTTAATCCCTTGTATTATGGTTTCCATTTGTTCTTCCATTTATTGGATCGCTTCTGGTCCCACCAGGACCCTATCCTCAAGTCGATCCCAACTCAAAGGCGTATGACACGGTCACCCGTAAAGAAACTCAAAAGGCGCCATCTTAATGGTGCTCTGGTAACTGTTGTTGGTAAGTGAACTCTACTAGAGGCAAGAATTCCTCCCAAAACTTTTGTTGGTCCATCATGTACATGCACAACATGTCTTCCAAGGTTTGGTTCATTCGTTCTATTTGTCCGTCACTGTGTGATACGCAGTACTAAAGTTAAGTCGGGTCCCGAAGGCCTCTTGGAAACTCGTCCAAAATCATCAAGTAAACACCGATCCTCGATCAGATATAATATTCTTAGGCACACCATGCAGCCTCACAATCTCACTGATGAAAAATCTCGCTATGTCAGGTGCCTGATACATCGTACGCATAGGAATAAAGTGAGCACTCTTCGTCAGAGTGTCTACTACTACAAAAATCAAGTCGTGTCTCCTTGCCGTCAGTGGCAATCCAACAATAAAATCCATCGAAATAACTTCCCATTTCGATTCTGAAATGGCATGTGGTTGAAGTAATCCTGTCGGGTGTCTATCTTCAGCCTTTACCTGCTGACACTCTAGACATCTAGCCACAAAGTTGACTATGTCGGCCTTCATTTCCTTCCAGAAGAATAAGGGTTTAAGGTATGCCCTCACCTTCGTGACTCCTGGGTGAGCCATGTACATTGCACTATGAGCCTCGCTCAGGATCAACATCCTCAACTCGTCATTTGGTGGTACATAAATCCAAGCTCTAAACCTCAATAACCCATCGCTATCAAAATAAAATAACTCATATCATGGTACCATCATTGTGTTTTCCTGTCGGGTGTCTATCTTCAGCCTTTACCTGCTGACACTCTAGACATCTAGCCACAAAGTTGACTATGTCGGCCTTCATTCCCTTCCAGAAGAATAAGGGTTTAAGGTCTGCCCTCATCTTCATGACTCCTGGGTGAGCCATGTACATTTCACTATGAGCCTCGCTCAGGATCAACATCCTCAACTCATCGTTTGGCGGTACGTAAATCAAACCTCTAAACCTCAATAACCCATCGCTATCAAAAGAAAATAACTCATATCGTGGTACCATCATTGTGTTTTGTACGAAAAAACCCTTGACCTCTATGTACCATTCATCATCACGCTGTAAAGTGAGAATTTTCTCACGTAAGTTCATGTGAAGAGGAAACACCGAGAAGACACGTGGTCTCTGACTCAAAGCATCAGCCACTTGGTTTACTGTTCCATTTATGTAAGTAATATCGAAGTCGTACTCGCTAAGCAATTCCGACCAATGTCGTTGTCGCACATTCAGGTCGCTTTGCATAAAAATGTGTTTTAGTCCACAATGATCAGTATTTAGTTCAAATTTTCATCCAACTAGGTAGTGTCTCCAAACCTTCAAGGCATATACGATGGCTAATAACTCCAAATCATCCGTCACATAGTTCTCCTCATGCCTTCTCAGTTTCCTCGAAATGTAAGCAATCACTCGTCCATCTTGCATCAATACTCCGCCTAAACCTTCCTGGGATGTGTCTGTGCATACCAAGAAGTCTGCGTCCATGTCAGAGGCCTTTCATATCGGCGTTGTGGTCAACAACTCTTTAAGCCTTCGAAATGCTTCCGTGCATTTCTCAGTCCAAACAAACTTCTTGTTTTTCTTCTGCAATTTCGCGATCGAATTTGCTATCTTCGAGAATACCTCAACAAACCGTCGATAATATCCTGCTAAACCCATAAAACTATGCACTTTTTTGACATTCGTTGGCGCAGGCCATTCCATAATAGCCTCAACCTTTGTTGGATCCATGGTGATGCCTTCGCCAGAGATGACATGCCCTAAGTAGTGAATCCTCGATTGATAAAAAGAGCATTTGGACAACTTCCCATACAATTTGTTCTCTCGTAAACACTGTAGTACCAAGCGCAAGTTCTCATCATGCTCCTTCGTCATCCGAGAGTAGTTCAAAATATCGTCAATGAATACTTGGACGAACTTGTCCAAGTACTCGCGGAACAACCCATTCATCAAACTCAAAAATACCCCTGGGGCGTTTGTCAGTCCAAACGGTAAAACAGTAAACTCGTAATGTCCAAATCTTGTCTTAAAGGCGGTCTTAGGGATGTCATCCTCCTTGATCCACAACTGGTGATACCCTGATCATAAATCGATCTTGGAGAACACCGTCGCACCCTTCATTTGATCGAACATATCATCAATTCTCGGAAAGGGATATTGATTCTTGATCGTAGCCTTGTTCAGTTGATGGTAGTCAATGCAAAGCCTCCACGATCCATCCTTCTTTCGAATGAAGATAACTGGTGCACCCCATGGTGACACACTAGGGCGTATCAGTCCTAGGTCCAACAACTCCTTCAGTTGCATTTTCAACTTTTGCAACTCCGGGGTCGACATCTGATAAGGTGTTCTTGCTATCAATTTGGTCCCCAGTTTCAGGTCTATGGTAAACTCCAATTCCCTCTCCGGCGGCATCCCCGGTAACTCCTCTGGTAACACGTCTGCAAACTCTCTCACCACCAGAAGGTGTTCTAGACCTTCCGCTACTCCCTTCTCATTTAGCACAAGGATCGCGTAAATATTGCACCCCTTGCGCCTACTCTTGTGTACCTGTAAGGAAGAGACAAACCTCAGGGATACTCCCTAGTTCCGTCCTACAATCACACGTCTTTGTCCTTCATCATCAACCAAGCTCAACCATTTTGTCTTACAGTTGAGTATCGCCTCATGTGATTCCAACCAATCCATACCAATCACAACGTCATAAGATCCTAAGATTTGACGTACAAGTTGATCCTCATGACAAACTCTCCTAGGTTAAGGGCACAGCCCGTAACCTTTCCTCCAACCTTTTGTTTGGCTTTCGAAGCCATCTCTACGAAGCTAAACTCTTCCTGTTCGACTGCCTTTACCTTAATCCTTTTTAGCGCTGCACCAGAAATGAAACTCTTAGTAGCGCTTGGGTCTTTCAAAATACTAAGGGTCATTCAAAATACTAGTGCTCTGCCTGACAGTTATTCAACGCTATATGAATCCAATGGGCCTTGCCCATATCTCCCATGGTAGTGGGTCTGGCTGATGCGGACACTCTGGTCCTCTCCATAGGACAGTCGCGCTGGTAGTGTGGCTCCCCACACGTCCAACACCCCTTCTTCGGCCCAGTAGTCCTGGTACCCAAAGTAGAAGATCACGGCCCACTGGCCTGGAACCCAGGTATGTTCTACTGAACAGACCTAAACTGCTGCTGCTGCGGGCGATGCTACTACTGATGCTGTGGTCCCCGATAAGGTGCTCGCTGCGGAGGTGGTGTTCGTTGGGGTGTAGTGAAAGTGGATCTTCTTTGGAGGCCACAATATCCCATCGTATGTCTTGCTGGGGTCTGATGCTGCAGTGTACCAGATGAACCCTACCCTGCTGGTCTCGCTGGAGTCCTGGTCTGACCCCCACTGATAAGCTCCTCCTCTGCTATGAGGGCCTTTTGGACAGCATCGTGCAAGGTTTGAGGCATCAATATCCTAACCTTTGTAGGCAGGCTATCTTTAAGGCCAAACACGAACTGGTTGACGTTGAGTTTCTCTGTGTTAAGGTGCAGAGCATACCGAAGCAGCTGCATGAAATGTGCCTCGTACTCGGGCACTGTACGACCTCCCTGTCATAATGCGTTGAACTCATTGAGCTAACGCTCAGTGAATTCCTCTGAAAGATACCTCTCTCAGAACCATTCCTCGAACAATTCCCATGACACGTCTTCAGTGGCCATGTTCAGCTATGGTAGGAGCGTCTTCCACCATAGAAGAGTGCTCCCCTTCAGTTGAAAGACCGCCATGCGTACCTTCATGTTGGAGGTATAATCTCGAAGTGCGAAGCACATCGCCATGTTCTCCAACCATGCCTCGGCAGCTACATTGTCCGGGGCACCAAAGAACTCGAGAAATTTGACCTTCTCAAGTTCATGGTGAATGCTACCAGTAACGGTCGGTGCATGCAATGGAACCTTAGTGGGTGCCGACGCTCTGGCCTCATCTCTGTCCAAGAAGTTGATCAGTGCCTTGGACATGCGCTGGAAAGATCTCATCATCTCGACCACGTCGCCAACTAGTATCTTCTCCTGTCCGAGAACCTGCTCGCCTCCTTGGGGGTTAGACCACTCAAACGTGGATGCTACTGGAGGCATCGTGACTCCTCCCCTTGCACCCCATCATATGCCTCTGCGGCGTCCTCTAACCATGATTACTTGCACGCACATAGTCAACTCGACCCGTAACAGTATAATTAAATCATGTCAACGAAAGTCGTAGTGATCCCAAGTCACGGGTTGAACCCGCTCTGATACCACATGTAACAACCTCCTCGTTACAAAAACAACTCGGATAACATGTGCAAACATTTTTTTTGTTTAAGGTGTGTGCGTACTTGTAAAAAGGAAACAGAAACACTTGACTCTACGTCGCCACCCGACGACTAACAAGATGCAACCACGATGATCAAAACAAGAAGACATAAGGCACACAATAAGTAACTGCAAGCATTAAACGAAATACTGTGTTATGTATAGTACGAACACAGATGGAAGAATCCATAGTAGTAGATTTTATTATTTCTGCACAGGAAAGCAGGGTGTTTAATCTTAGTTCTCTGCTCAGGAGAGAGAGGATGTCAGATAGGCTCCTAGCCGACTGCTCAGGTAGAAAGTAGTAATATTTGTGATGAGGTTGCACTAGTGGGAACTCTGCCTTTAAAGAGCCTGAGACTACTGATATAGCACTATATTATTTACACCGAAAATAATCACACACACAGACTTATATACAGAGCGACTAGCTTTATCAGATCGAAGAGTCTGATATCACACAACTATGAGTTTGGACAATTCCAATTATAGTACTAACCCTGAAATTAATTAGCAATCCCAATACATCCTATATGTTACATGGAGCAAGGAAACAATTACATATGTTTCACCCCTCTACAAATTCAGGGTGCACACGTTCTATTTTAACCATACAATTTGCTCGTTCTAGCGCCTCACTTAAAAGCTCGTGAGTAATAATTTACAAATGATTTAAGCTAAGTGAAATACACTATAATAATAAAATAAATATAGGTTTTTGTGGCTTAAATACCATTATGATTAAATTGCACTATCTATTAAATGAATGGATCAAACATGGAGGTTTCCAATATTCCTTTGCATTCACGAACCCTATACATATATCCTTGAAATTTTATAGAAATTTACATTACAAAAATATCTCTACATAATCTATTAAATACATTTACACTGTGCATATATCTATTAAATACATTGATCAAACATTGAGGATTCCATTGTGTTCACAAGACTATCCGTATATCTTTGAAATTTAAAGTAACTACACTACAAAACCAAATCACAGAAGGGTCAGGGGTCTTTTAATTGAAATTTCATGTTTCATATTTAGTAGTATTCTTGGATTTGACCTCACAATCATCCTAAGCATTCCATTTCATATACAAAGCTCTATATTTCAATGGTTCACCAATTCACTAAGAACAATAAATAACATGAAAATTTATAGATTAACAAAATCGACAACAATCAACCACATTACCCCAATGATATCAACGATATCTCCTTTTAAGTAACCTTGCCGACAAATATCATCACCTAAAATGCAGTGATATTTAAGATTTTAATTAAGGGTGTAGGATTATACATTTGACAACATTCAATCTCTTTTCCATAGAATGATATCAACATCACTTTTTATATGAATGTGACTTGTAAATAAAAACAATTACTGCACTTCATACATGTTAGCAATGCAATATATTATAATAACTCACCCTAAGACAAATCGATGTTTCACCTTGTACTATAAAGATCTTGCAAATATTTAACAATAAAATTTCGTTTCATGTGGTCTAACACTAACGCTATATTTTATTTTAAATTTCAATAGCATTACTATCAATGATAAGGTATATATAAAGGCCTACAATTAAATTGACTAAATCAAAATATCTAAACTATAATGGATGACCTCCTAATCTTCCTTCTCGTTACCATATAGGACAGCATGCATTAAAAATACATTTCAACTGAAGTAACTAAACTTAAAATAACTAACTATAAAAGGTAACAATCTTAACGGTGGATAAAGAAAGTAATTAACTCCTTCACATTAAATTCATATCGAATCTACCTCATTGCTATATTTGAGGATGGATGCTGAACTCCGGGAGATACAAAATGATTTGGCCAAGCGTGTACATGATGGGTGAGCGATATTAATGCACTGTGAACAACATGATAGCTGTGGGTAGATGGGAAGAACGGTTTTTCCACTGAGTGAATCAGCACCGTTGCAGACGTGTGAAGTGGGTAAATCAGTGCCGCAGAGTGGGCAGAAAATGGTGGAACTATTTAAGGAGATTTCAATCCGTCCAAAGAGCATCTCCACGCATGCCCATTCGCTGGCCCTCACGCCATGCATTGAGATGAATGAATATCTGTCGAATGCCCAGCGTAAGGCACCCAAAATGTAGGGGATTACACTCAGAACACTATGGTTCGGATTTGAAAACACAGGCCCATTTTTTCCCCCTCACGTTGTTCGCGATTCACTCTAAAATGCATGGGGACTATGTATGAAACATAGAGGTACTGCGCCTAAGGACGCACGGGTTCTGAAGGTTAAAACAAAAATTTGCAGGATCAGTAAAGAAGAAGCTCGGCTACACCCTAAATCGAATGACAAAGGATTGCCCGGTTAGGTTGATTTCTACCTCAAGAATTTAGAGGAGCAACGTGGAACTGTAGAGGAGACATAAAATGACATAATTCAAGTTTGAAGTTTCCCTTACATAAGCGGTGGAATAACGCAGGGTACAATGCCAAAAATTCAAAGGACGAGACAGTCGCAGGTCAGAGGACGTCAAACGCAAAGCTTTAAATTTACCCCAAGAAACAAGAAGGAACTGGGTAACAAACAACTGCGACAAAATAATATCAGGGTAAGGTCGTGTAACAGGGCAATCCGTGGGATCTGGGTGAAAAATAATTCGGTCAAAAATCAGTCTATGGGAAAATATATAACAGGGTAAATCGTGGTTGAAAACAACAATCCAGAAAACGTTTCCCAAGTGCAAGGTAGAATGTCGTCAAATAATAATTCGCACGGGAAGTCATTAAAACCATTCCCAAATCACATAATGAATTCGAAAATTTGTTTATCTAAGGACATAGCAGAGGTAACTACTATATCTAACACAGAACGAAGATGACAGTAATAAAAATGGGGACAGAACAAAAACAATTGCCTTTTTCTTTCTTTTTATCCATTAAAAACAGAGGAACCCATAGAAGATAAATCAGTACATGATTTCAACAGTAATACTGTATCGTGTGAGAATTTTTAAATAAAAATAGTAGTTGCAGCAGCTACACTTATAATCGCCGAGTAGAAAAATATGATAGCCATTAAATTTAATTACAAAGAATATTTTGATACCATCATAGATCATAATGCATCGTATTCTACCAAATTAAAAACAAACCATACTGTTGCCTTAACTCTCGCCTCGAATTATGACTGTGCGCCCTGTGTCACTCCTTCTCCGTGCCGCTCCAGCCCGCTGACCGTTGAGACTACACCGGTATCTCCCAGCCAATCGCTAGGGGTACTCTGCTTCCCCCTTAGCCCCTCGAGCTGCAAAGGGGCCACACACAATCCATATGGTCCGTCTAGCTTCCCATCTCGCCTCACAAGGCCGCGCTACCACTCCTATCCATGTTAGAAAATCCCAACTCCTCACAAGTAATCAGTCAAGTCACAAATCCAACAGCGTAACATTACACTATCAGCCGATCCCCTTCTTCCTTCTCTTCCCTTTCTTTTATATAGTTTTAGACCTTCAAACTTTCCCTAAATCCCTTTTTAATTTAAGTTTTAATGAAATCCTCTAAAATTTCTCCATCGTACAAGTGTCATTCATCCCCCACTTTCCTCCAAAATTTATTTTCTTTAAATTATTTAAATGACTCATTTCCCTCACCCACCTAGAATTGCTCCTATAATTTCTCCTAGGTGTTCCTAGATTCCCCTTCAGGTTTAAATACTTTCCCTAAAAAGACGTTGCTAATTTAGTTCATTTTAGAAGGTTCTTAATTGCAGATTCCTTACTATGTTGACCTCGCTTTTTACCATAAGTTCCCTTCTTTCCTTTATTATGTTTCCTCCAATTTTTAGTTTCCTAATTTTTATTTTTCCCTTCTTTCTCCTTTTAAATAAAGCCAAAATGGCAGTTGCGCATTTTACTCTTTTCCTTTTATTATTAATTTCAAATATTTTTACACTTTCACAATTTAAATAATTTATTTCTTATTTACAATTTAAAACCACGGATTTTAATTAAATTAATACTCTCTTCATTTTACCCCAAAAATTTAAGAAGACTAAAACTATTACTTAAGTGGTTTTTAGTTTAAATTTTTAATTTTATTTTTATAGGGTCTGTTCTTAAGGTTAGACAAAATTTTATCCTGAGTAGTTTTAGACTTAGGACTTAGATTCTGAACTAGGTGACATTTAATTAGGGAAGTAGTTTAAGAATTTATTAATGTGTTAAATGTCTTAGGTCCATCTAGGTTTGTTCCTTCATCAACACCAACACGACGTGCCCTTCAGGACGCACCATGTGCTCCAAGGGTGCCACTCACCGCGTTCATTTATTTTGCACGACGTGCCCTTCAGGATGCACCCTGTGCTCCAAGGGTGCCACTCGCTTCTTGTTTTTATTTTGCGCGACGTTCCCTTCAGGATGCACCACGTGCTCAAAGGGTGCCACTAGCTTCTTATGATTCTTTTGCACGACGTGCCCTTCAGGATGCACCATGTGCTCCAAGGGTACCACTCGCCAACTTAACTGATTGATAAACATCAATAAGCCCTGGAGTCAACACTCTGCTAGGTGAACTTGGGGGAGACTAAGGGCTCTAAGGAATAAGTCCCCTGCCTTTTTACACACCCTTTAGAATCATCATGAGAGACTGTCGTAGTCTTCCCTCATGACATCGTGGATCCTCTCGAACTAGGTAATCGTTAACCTACGGTTCAAGCCACAATGGGAGTGCTAGTAGGCTGTGGTAGGGTTGTTGTCCACAACTCTCCCTCAACCTCTCTGGAAATCGTGTGTGGCCCCTTTACTCCATATGTGATTTTGGTCGGCAATATATCATCAGCCTGCATCATCAACAATTGTATCAGAACACGTCCACATCATATCATTAAATAAAATATACTAAAATCACAGTAAACTATCAGCCCCAAAGCACACTCCCTGACTCGATCCAGAGTCTAAGGGGTCCTGTCGATGCCTCTGCATCCTCAAGGTAAAAAAACCCTCCACACTCAGTAAAACTGAGTCAATATCACTTTTCCATGTCAAAGCAATAAAACATCATGTCATCTATCATATCGCATCATAATCAAGGATAAATGTTTTCTTATCATAAAAGTCCAGATCACTTGCGAGCAAGTGTCCTCAAAGAATAAGTTTTCTCAGTGTGCCAGAGCGGGATGTTACATAAGTCTTGGCCCACATGACCTTCCCTTATATGATGACAGCCCCTTTCGGGGTTTCAAGCTTTCAAATGCCGAAACACATTTGTCCTCAGGATTCCCGATCCTTCGAATCCTGATTTCCCGATATGACATCAGCTGGCCCCACAATGGAGCTTTCCACCTTGTCGAGGTTTCAGACTTCACGCTTCCGAAATGTGTGTCCTTCTCGTCTTCAGGATTTGCAAAACACTGAATCCAAAAATGTCGATGAACTCTCCCCTTTAGGGACTTTCTCGAAGGCCTCGATTGTTGCCACGTGTCCTCCTATGATGGACGGTCCTCGTCGCTTCACGATTTCAGGGTTCTTGATGCCAAAATGCTTCGACTCCTTTCTCCTCCTGCTGGAGAATGTAATTCCCTCTTGGTTATCCTTTTGCTCAAGTAACCTCTTGCTGAGACTTTCAGGGTGTTCAACAACCCTGCAGAGATCCTTCAGTGGACTCTTCTCCTAATCCCAGAACTCAAAAGAGAGTTCTCTTCCTTGTGCTTGCCTGCACACTATCTCAATGCCCTCCCGACAGAGTTATATAGAACTCACAACAGAGTTCTTTTGTGCACTCTTTGTACCTACTCAATGCCCACCTGGTAGAGCTTCTGTATGAAACTATGTTCTCCCTACATAGCCCTGCCTCCTGAGGTATTCAGCAACCTCACAGGGCTTTCTTCCGAGTTGTTGATTTCAGTTCTTGTGCTGTAGCACGTCTTTGTCTGAACCCACAACATTTAGAAGTGCTTCAGTGCACTGGTATTCAGAGACCGCAGTACTCTGTTACACCCTCCTGGAATGAAACCTCAAAGACCTTCACCTAAAATCAAACCAACTCCTGCAAATGAAAACCTACAGAATACATCTACATCATACATTCATATCATATGAAGAACACTCACAGGCATTCATTTAACACATAGTCATGCAGGAAAAACTGTTATTTGTATTAAAAATGTCAAACGTCTGTGTTTACAAGGTGTTCCTGAGCATAGCCTGTAACAAGGTCATGACTCCTCTCTTTTGCTCTCTACTCGCAGACTCTCACTCCACTTCTCTTCTCTGTTAGCTATCACCAAAATGAGATACTGATCTATTTTACCTGAGGCGGCTCTTTGAGCTCTTCCCTCCAAATCTACCTACCCTATTCAATTACATTGAATGGGTTGTCTAGTCCACAAATAAGATCTAGATCTCAGCCTTACAAACATTTAAAGGCCTACCTACTCTAATGCCTGCACAAAGGCATGGCTCCATGGCTTAACAACCTACAACATTAATTACATTCAAATTCAAAACTGAAGATGAGGGTTGCGTCTCTCTTCAGCCTTGAATCCATGCACTAACATGGCTGGTTGGCTGGCTGGATGATGTGGAGAGATGATCCTGCATCACTGAACCCCTACCCATTCTGGACCAGAGAGAAATAACACTTTGGAATAGAGTCATCACTCAGGTTAAGGTGTAATGGAAGCACTTTAGTCCTAAGGAGGCCACTTGGGATTTGGAGATATATTTAAGTAAATCTCATCCAATCCTGTTCCAAGAAAGGAACAAAAACTATGGACAATGTTTCATTAAAGGGGGAAAGGATGTGACATCCCCCAAAATAAATTATTTTTGAATTAAAAAACTGTTAGGAAAATTATTCTGTTTTTGGTAAATTCAAATTTGGAAAAAATTTTCCATTTATGGCAATTCTGAATTTTGAATTTGGTAAATTGTAATTAATTATTATGACTGCTTGAAAGAGATCTGATTTGACCCAACTAACTATTTGACTATGACACTTGTATGAAAGAAAAATGTTTTATAATTATTGCATGAGGAAAAATGGAACAACCATGTTAATTTAAGCTGACCATGACCCCATGGGTGGGAAACATGTTGGAACTACCTTAGGGATGATTGTAAAAAGTGTCAGATCAAGGATTTGGCCTCTGGCAACCCCTAAAAATCAGGTATTCAGAAAGATGTGAAAATTCCCAAGGGAGGGAAAAATACCTAGGGAAAAATATGGTTTTGATATATAGCATATGTAAGGAGGCTGGACACTACCTAGTATGTGGGGAAAGAGTTACTAAGTACTTGATGTTATGAGCACTAATTTCTAAGTGTGAGGCAAGAAAATGTTTTGATAGAGGAAGACATTGTTGCAGAGGAAATTCCAGGTTTTCCCTCATGGATTCATGGTCAGGCTAGGGGGTGAACCGGGCAAGTGATTTGGCTACCCTGTTCTACGGTTGGGAGGAATGTGGTTGTTACCTTTGTTTTCCCGTGAACTAGTTCAGATATGTTCCCTAATTCCCTCTTTTTGTATTTGTGCTATTGAAATGATTGTATACGTTTTCTATCCTAGATGATTATCTGATTGTCATATGTGTTAGATGAAATTAGATGGTTATTGTATATTACTTGTGGTAGAAATAATTTGGTTCGACTAAAGACGGTATCTATAGAATCATAGTATACTATCTACTGTAGGAAAGACCTATTCTACTGAACAATGCACCTATATGGATTTTTGTATGTTCTATGTTGTAAGAATCATCTACGTTGTTAAAGAATATACCTATATTATTGTTGTATGTGTGATCCATTGTAGTAACAAGACCAATGTATAAATGTATGGGTTTATAAAGAAACATATATTATCTGTAGTAGGAATAGAAATGAATCTTGACAGTAAACAGTATTACAGAGCCACTGAAAATTAGTTGTGACAAGAGAAGATCTATCCTTTATAAAATAATAAATTAACTATGAAAATCCCCAAAGTACAATTCTAGAAATTTCCAGCTATCATGAGATGATATGCCTTTAATTATTCAAAGCTTGTGGTGAAATTTAAATCCATG
>ML819179.1:339241-355629 GCA_009831015.1 Picea engelmannii
GAGGCGGGTTTTTCCAGCGGGCCCTATCCCAACGTGTCATCCATCCATTGAATCAAGCCTCCTTCACTCCATGCTACATCCTTCCTTCACGCTGCACCTGTCAGTTCCTCACCCTTCATTCATTCACTCATTCCCCAATCTTACCCCTCCATGAATAAACAGACTTAGGATAAAAACATTAGGTTAATAGTCATGATTAAACCTGTTAATAATAATAAATTAATGATGAATTAATTAACAATTGAGTAAGCATGTTAGTAATTAATCAGTTGTTAATTAATTAAGTTAGTATTAATAACTAAGTTAGTTTTTAGATTAAATAAAACAAATTAATAAAACAATAGAGAACATATATTAAAATAAAAAAACATAAAAATTAAATAAAAAGAAAAAACATTAAACAAAATAAAACATATAAAACAAAACTAATAAACAAACATTAAATAACACAAAACATATTAAACATAAAAACAAAAAATAAAATATATAACAAAAAGTAATAAAACAAATAAAAAATATAAAAAACATCAAACATAAAACAAAATACATTAAAACAAAAACCAAAGAAACTAAAAAAACAAAATAAAAAATATAATATAATTAAATAAAACATAAAAAAACAAAAAAATTACAAACTAAACTATCCTAAGTCTACCCCCCCCCGTACACTCTCATACATCAAACAATAAATCCACGGTCAAAAAACTTTCCGGACCGCCCATCACCATTCAGAGTTTAAGGAGAGGGGGGGGGTACGGAATGGTAGTTAACCAAAACCGCCCCCTGGACAGGTGTCACCTTCCTATTCCAGTGGACCCCCCCCCTCCCCCCCTAAAACCTCTTACCACCTCAGGGAGGGTCCGGAATACCACCCGTCCCGAAAAAAACCGCCTTTGTCATTTTTTCACCATTTTTTTCTTGTTCAGCATGTCTTTTTCCTAAGGATATTATGGGAAAATGAAATCTAATTTTTAAAAACCGAGAGAGGTTTTTCTTTTTAATGGGATGAAGAAAAAACACCTCTCTCATTTTTTTCAAAGGTGCCATGAGCAGGTATAATCGAAGCCATCTTCGAGGCCCTTTCTTCAAGATTTTCGTTTTTCCGTTACAGTCCTGCTTTTGCAGGAGCTTTTACGGCCAAATGGAGATGAATTTGGAAAAACCGAAGGAGTTTTTTGTCCATCACATGCCCATATACAATAACCTCCTTCAGTTTTTTCCCAGGTGTCATCTTTGAAGAGAAAAAAATGTCTGTTCGGACCCCTTTTTCGCAGAAAACGAGATCGTCTTTCATGGTGGATAGTTCCAGATTTTGTGGGATTTGTGGCTATTTTTGGTCGAGACGGTTAAAACCGACTTATAAAACTTATGTGGAGGTCTATCCTATTTATAGAGAGGATTTTAATGTAAAAGGGTTCGACCTGTGTGAAGTTTCTCCCCTTTGGCTGGACTGTGGGCCTTGCTACTCCAGGAGGATTTTGTCTGTAATTTTTGAATGCCTAAATAGTAATAGAGAAAAGGATTTGCAAGATTCTTGTGTAGCAACTTGGGTGGTGTGTTCCTTGTCTATGTTTAGTTATCTTTTTTCTATCATTCAAGCAATTTCATCTCTTATTATTGAAGGAGAGTAATGGAGAAGAATTTATGCATGCATACTCTTTGTCCATTTTTTCAATAATTTATATGTTATTCATCTGAAGATTTACAAAGGAATTCTTAGCTGCTCCTTTTTTCAGTGGATATCTCCCTTTCACCTTATTCATATGCACTAAATCTAAGACGATCCAATAGTTGTTACTATCTTTCCTTGTGGAGACATTTACCTCTAGATCTGATTTGACCTTTATCTTATAAACAGACCCCATAGCCCAATGGTGATCTGAGAGACTCGTCAACCACATCCTCATATAAATATTTCAAAACCCCAACCCCATACTTTCATAGATAGCCTAACATCTGTCCTATTCCATACCAAGTTAATTCAAAAAGAGAGATCCCTCTCTGAGTCTTCGAGGGCTAGATCCAAGACTCCAAGCGGTTCGAGGTTACCTCTGTGACTACCTCCGTAGCCTTGGGTAAATTACAGAGCGTTAACATGGCCGAGCATGTACACAATGGGTGAGCGAAATTAATGTCGTGTGAACAAAATGATAGTTGTGGGTAGACGGGAAGAACAGTTTTGCCACTGAATGAATCAACATCATTGTGGACGTGTGCGGTGGGTAAATTAGTGCCGCGGAGTGGGCAGAAAAGGGTGGAACTATTTAAGGAGTTTTCAATCTATCCAAAGAGAATCTCCATGCATGCCCATTAACTGGCCTTCATGCCATGCATTGAGACGAATGAATATCTGTTGAATGCCCAGCGTAAGGCACCCAAAACACAGGGGATTATGCTCAGAACGTTGTGGTTTGGATTTGAAAACACAGGCCCAATTTTTCCCCCTCACGCTTTTTGTGATTCACTCTCAAACACATGGGGACTACGTCTGAAATGCAGAGGTACTGCACCTAAGGACACATGGGTTCTGAAGGTTAAAACAAAAATTTACAGGCTCAGTAAAGAAGAAGCTCGGCTACACCCTAAATGGATTGACAAAGGATTGCCCGGTTAGGTTGATCGCTACCTCAAGAATTTAAAGGAGCAACGTGGAACTATAGAGGAGACATAAAATGAATTAATTCAAGTTTGAAGTTTCCCTTGCATAAGCGGTGGAATAAGGCAGGGTATAGTGCCAAAAATTCAAAGGACGAGACAGTCGCAGGTCAGAGGATGTCAAGCGCAGAGCTTTAAATTTACCCCAAGAAATAAGAAGGAACCAGGTAACAAATAGCTGTGGAAAAATAATATCAGGGTAAGTTCGTGTAACAGGGAAATACATGGGATCTGGGTGAAAAATAATTCAGTCAAAAATAAGTCTATGGGAAAATATATAACAGGGTAAATCGTGGTTGAAAACAACAATCCAGAAAACGTTTCCCAAGTGCAAGGTAGAATGTCGTAATATAATAATTCGCAAGGGAAGTCATTAAAACCATTCCCAAATCACAGAATGAATTTGAAAATTCATTTATCTAAGGACATAGCAGAGGTAACTACTATATCTAACACAGAACAAAGATGCTAGTAATAAAAATGGGGACAAAACGAAAACAATTGCCTTTTTCTTTCTTTTTATACATTAAAAACAGAGGAACCCATAGAAGATAAATCTATCCCCAAGGAACCAAATCAGTACATGATTTCAACAATAATATTGTATCGCGTGAGAATTTTTAAATAAAAATAGCACTTGCAACAACTACACTTATAATCACCGAGTAGAAAAATATGACAGCCATTAAATCCAATTACAACCAACATTATGATACCAACATAGATCATAATGCATAATATTCTACCAAATTAAAAACAAACCATACCGTTGCCTTAACTCCCGCCTCGAATGATGACCGCGCGCTCTGTGTCGCTCCTGCTCTGTGCCTCTCCCACCCGCCGACCGTCGAGACTACACCGGTACCTCTCGAGCCGCAAAGGGGCCACACACAATCCAGATGTTCCGTCTAGCTTCCCATCTCGCCTCGCAAGGCCGAGCTACCACTCCTATCCAAGATGGCAAATCCCAACTCCTCAGAAGTAATCAGTCAAGTCACAAATCCGGCAGCGTAACGTTACGCTATCAACCGATCCCCTTCTTCCTTCTCTTCCCTTTCTTTTATAGAGTTTTAGACCTTCAAACTTTCCCTAAATCTGTTTTTAATTTAATTTTTAATGAAATCCTCTAAAATTTCTCCATCGTACAAGTGTCATTCATCCCCCACTTTCCTCCAAAATTTATTTTCTTTAAATTATTTCAATCACTCATTTCTCTCACCCACCTAGAATTGCTCCTATAATTTCTCCTACGTGTTCCTAGATTCCCCTTCAGGTTTAAATACTTTCCCTAAAAAGACGTTGCTAATTTAGTTCATTTTAGAAGGTTCCTAATTGCAGATTCCTTACTAAGTTGACCTCTCTTTTTACCATAAGTTCCCTTCTTTCCTTTATTATGTTTCCTCCAATTCTTAGTTTCCTAATTTTTATTTTTCCCTTCTTTCCCCTTTTAAATAAATCCAAAATGGCAGTTACGTGTTTTACTCTTTTCCTTTTATTATTAATTTAAAATCTTTTTACACTTTCACAATTTAAATAATTTATTTCTTCTTTACAATTTAAAACCACTGATTTTAATTAAATTAATACTCTCTTCATTTTACCCCCAAAATTTAAGAAGACTAAAACTATTACTTAAGTGGTTTTTATTTTAAATTTTAAATTTTATTTGTATAGGGTCTGTTCTTAAGGTTAGACAAAATTTTACCCTGAGAAGTTTTAGACTTAGGACTTAGATTCTGAACTAGGAGACATTTAATTAGGGAAGTAGTTTAAGAATTTCTTAATGTGTTAAATGTCTTAGGGCCATCCAGGTTTGTTCCTTCATCAACATCAACACAACGTGCCCTTCAGGATGCACCACGTGCTCCAAGGGTGCCACTCGTCTCGTTCGTTTCTTTTGCATGACGTGCCCTTTAGGATGCACCCCGTGCTCCAACGGTGCCACTAGGTTCTTGTTTTTACTTTGCGCGATGTGCCCTTCAGGATGCACCACGTGCTCCAAGGGTGCCACTCACTTCTTGTGTTTCTTTTGCGCAACGCGCCCTTTAGAATGCACCACGTGTTCCAAGGGTGCCACTCGCCAACTTGACTGATTGGTAGACATCAATAACCCCTAGAGTGAACACTTTTCCAGGTGAATTTGTGGGAGACTAAGGGCGCTAAGGAATAAGGCCCCCACCTTATTGTGCACCCTTTATAATCATCGTGAGCGACTGTCGCAGTCTACCCTCACGGCATCGTGGATCCTCTAGAACTAGGTAATTGTTAACTTATGGTTCGAGCCACGGCAAGAGAGCTAGTAAGTTGTGGCAGGGATGCTGTCCACACCTCTCCCTGAACCTCTCTGGAAATCGTGTGTGGCCCCTTTACTCCATATGTGAGTCTAGTCGGCAAGCTATCATCAGCCTGCATCATCAACAATCGTATCAGAACATGTCCACATCATATCATTAAATCAAATATACTAAAATCACAGTAGACAATCAGCCCCAAAGCACACTCCTTGACTCGATCCAGAGTCCAAGGGGTCCCGTCGATGCCTATTCATTGATGCAGGAGCATCCCTCACGACAAGAAAACCAATGTGGAAGCATAAGACAGCTGGAAGACGTCCAGCGCAAGTTTTTGAATTTTTAAATTTTCTCTTGAAGTTGATGTGCTGAACATAAATGAGATCATTTAATTTGGCACCTTGGTAAAAATGTATTCATACCTCGAGCCATACGCTCTCATCTGAGATAGACAGAGGCATTTATAGTAGTAGTTGCAGGTAGATAGAATTGAATTCTTAGATTAGACAATTTTAGAGTGCGGGAGGGAAAAACGAATATAGACACCCTCATTCCACATTGTAACATAGATAGAGAAGATAGCATAATCCAGAGTAGGAAGAGCATAGGAGAATAGAAGAGAGTTGTAGAAGGCATCCATGTATAGATCTTGAATTAATAGAAGGAATTGATTTAGACTCATGGTTTTTGTGTTCTGTGTGTGTGTGTGTTGATAATATGCTCATGAATGTTTGTTTTCTGTTATGTATTGTTTTGAGATGCTGTGCATATGATTTCATGTGTTGAGATTGAAATCTAAGAAGAAGTGGAATGAGTTACAATTGTTTCTCTACTTGAGCAAGGATTCCTGCAAGGAGTGCAGTTGAATTCGTCCGCAAGGGGTGCGTTGACAGAAGGCTCAGAGAGATAGCTTTTGTTCTCATTCATCGCGAAGGAGCAGTTAGGCATAGAGTCGTGCAAGGAGTGCACAGGCTAAGGGAGGAAGCCTCAGTTGTGTATCTGAGCAGAAGCTATGAAAAACTGCTACTGCAGGACAGTGTAGAGTCGAGTGACTTCAACACTTAAACATGATTGAAGATTTGCCGCAAGGAGTGCGTGCAAGGGTTCTTCCTAAAGACTGAAGTTGTGGAAAGCTCAGGAGGAAAAGACCTTCGAACTTACTGAAGGGTAAGTCTAGGGAAGCTGCTTTTAGAAGTCGGGGAGAAGCATCGCGGGTTGGCGAAGGAGTCTCGTGGAGAGACACGTTTTCATTTCGTGGATTACATATGGAAGAACGAACGGTCAAAATCCTCTGAGGAGATTTCGCGAAGTTCCAAGGAGCGTTAGATATTGCAGAGCTGCAAGGACGTTACAGAGAGAAGTTCTGAAGAGTGTGAAGCTCAAGAGCGGCAGAGCCGTCGATTTCGAGTCACAGGAACCGTCAGATCTACACGTGGTATCGTGTATCAGGGACTCGCGAGTTGAAGCCCCAAAAGTTGTGCAGCAAAAGCAGCGGTATCGTGAGACACGATATCCCTACAAGATCAGAGTCATTCGTTGTGGAGGACAAGTGTAAGGAGATTCGCTCATCTTCAAGACTCGGACATTGGAGGACAGAAAGGGAAGTACTTCAGTTTCGTGAGTGGCAAAGTGGCGAGAAGGCTAGGAGTCGTTCATCTTAGAAGGACAGGTGTCAGAAATCGAGAGATCTCGCGAACTTGGGAGTTCGCAGGGTAAAATACCAAGTATTGGGTACCCCAAGTCACAAGGACACGAGGCGCGAGAAGGAGAATAGTCGTTGGATCCGGATCATAGGAGGATTGTTGGATCCACATGTGGGATCGTGTATCGGAGTCTCGTAAGAAAATACACGAGAAATTGGCCGTGAGGATCGCGATATTGCGAGGAGCAAGATTTTGACCGTTGGAGGACAGGTGGCCATAACAAAGCGTCAAGCGGAATACAAGTGGCATGAAGCCCTCGAGATCTCGCCACGAGAAGTCCCGAAGTATTGGCATTAGGATTCATGAGTCACGAAGTGCTGAGAACCGAGGTTCGTGTGGGTGCGTGGCAGAGAATAAGGTGGGACCGCGTGGTCGAAGGGTGGACACACGTTGCCTGGAGACAGTAGTCAACACTCCGTTGAATTCTCGCATCTTGGGGATTCATGGAATAGGAGGGTGAAAACTCGACGGTTCAACCGGCGAGGTTACGAGGTTGCAAGATAGCGAGGTTTAGTTGATCTCCCGGTGGTAAAGGGGAGACCTCGGGGAAAGATTTTTGTGGGTGAAAATTTCTCGATAGGAAAATAGAAGGACCTTGGAGTTCTTTAGGCGAGAAGGAAGAAGGTCCTGTGAGCGGACGTGCCCTGGGTGGTGTGGCCTTCATCAAAGTGGTATCAGAGTTTAGAAGAGTTTCTTTGCTTTCTGTAGCAGAAAAGAAAAAGGTGAATTCACCATGCTGCCAAGAAGAAGGGGCAGACAATCACCCGATCCAGAGGAGGAAAGGGAATTATCCAGAGAAAGAGGTAGGCGAGTACAGAATCCAGACGTGGAGAGAGGAATGAAAAATCTTTGTGCCAGAATGGAGGACATGGAGATAAAAAAATGGCGCAATGCTGATGCCGAAGATATCAGTGAATCCGAAAACGAAGATGATACTAGACATGAAGAAGAGGAAATCCCAGTGGAAGATGCAGCCAATGAGCATTTAATTAAGGCTATCGCCCGGATCAGTTCGAAAGCAAAGATGGACATTCCAGTTTATGAAGGAAATCTGGGTGCAGAAGAACTGCTAGATTAGATTAGATCTCTTGACACTTACCTCGATTATGAAGATATCGAAGAAGATAAGAAGGTCAGACATGCCGTCACAAGATTAAAAGGACATGCAGCCTTGTGGTGGGATGAACTACAAGATGACAGGCATTGCCAAGGAAAGCAGAAGATTAAGAGCTGGGATAGGATGATTGCAAAGATGAAGGCAAAATTCATTCCCAGGGATTATCAAATTTCTTTGTTCAGGAGGATGCAAAACCTGAGACAGAAGCTGATTACAGTGAAAGAGTATACTTAGGAATTTTACAGGTTGAATATCAGGGTAGGTCATCATGAAAGCAATGAAGAAAAGGTAGCCAAGTATATGAATGGCCTGAGGTATGAAATTCAGGATGAAATAAATATGGCAACCATCTGAATGGTGGAGGATGCCTATCAAATGGCTTTGAAAGCTGAAGAGAAGCTGAGTCGTAAACAAGGTCAGTGAGGCAGAGGCAGGAATCAACCCAAAGGAAAATCGGCTGCCCAAGATAAATACCAGAAGCCCAAGGATGACTGGAAGAAACCTCAGACTCAGACAGAGAAAGGTGGAAGTTCACAGCGAGGGTGATATGCTGAGAAAAAAGAACAACATACTGAGAAGAGAGGAGGATATGCTGATAATAATAGGTTTCCTCATACTAGAGGTAGAGGACGAGGAAGAGGTGGAGTAATCACATGCTTCACATGAGGAAAAAATGGGCACAAGTCATTCGAGTGTCCAGAGAAAAAGAAAGAAACTGGAGAGACTCACATCGCCGAGGCACAGAGGCGAGATGTTGAGACAGAGTATGTTGAAGGCAGAAGATCGCTAGTAATGCGGAAGGTCCTTTTGACACCAGAGAAGGAGACGGAGAATTCAGCACACAGGAACAATCTTTTTAGGACTACTTGCAATACCAAGGATAGAGTGTGCAAGGTCATCGTGGATAGTGGAAGCACCGATAATCTCGTTTCAACCGAGATGGTAGAAAAGCTGGAGCTGGAGACAGTTGATCACCTGAATCCATACAAAGTTTCATGGCTATAGAAGGGACATCAGGTAAACGTCACTGAACAGTGCTTAGTTGACATTAAGATAGGAGGATATAACGATAAAAAAATTATGTGATGTTATTCCTATGGATGTCTGTCATTTATTTTTGGGCAGACCATGGAAATATGATAGAAATGTAATTCATGATGGGAGGATGAATACATATACCCTGGAAAGGAATGGGAGAACTCATATGTTGTATCCAATTGAAGATAAAGAGGTGAAGCTGGAAGTAAGCAACAAAGTACTTCTCATGAGTGGGAAGGAACTTCTTACAGAAGTTAAGAAGAAGGAGGATCCACAATTCTTTGTGGTTAGAAAGCCAAGAATTGTTCTGACTAGCACAAGAGTGGATGATTTGCCAGAAGAAGTTCAGGAACTGTTGGAAGAGTTTGCTAATATTGTAGTGGACGAATTACCTCATTCATTGCCACCGATGAGGAGCGTGAGTCATCATATTGACCTCATACCAGGAGCTAGTTTTCCAAACAAAGCCATGTACAGATTGACACTGCAGGAGAATGAAGAGGTTAAAAGATAGGTCCAGGATTTATTGGACAAAGGTTTGGTCAGGGAAAGTTTGAGTCCATGTGTTGTTCCAACAGTACTCAGTCTAAAGAAAGATGGAGGCTGGAGGATGTGCATTGATTCAAGGGCCATTAATAAGATAACTATCAAGTATAGATTCCCATTGCCAAGAATGGATGATTTGATGGATTGCTTAAGTGGAGATTTTTTTTTTTCAAAGATAGATTTGAAGAGTGGATATCATCATATTCGTATGAGAGAAGGTGACGAGTGGAAAACAACATTCAAGACAAATGAAGGATTGTATGAATGGCTTGTCATGCCGTTTGGTTTGACGAATGCACCGAGTACCTTTATGAGGTTGATGAATGAAGTCCTGAAGGAGTTCATCGGGAAATTTGTCATCGTGTATCTGGATGACATATTGGTTTTCAGCAACACAAAGACTGAACATCTGAAGCATTTGGCTATTGTGATGAAGAAATTACAGCAGGAGAAACTGTTGATAAATATGAAGAATTCCTCATTCATGAAGACAAAACTCATTTATTTGGGGTTTTTTATATCTGCAAATGAATTGAGGATGGATCCAGATAAGGTGGAAGTAATCAAGAATTGGCCATCACCGAGAAACATTTTTGAGGTGAGAAGTTTTCATGGACTGACTAGTTTCTACCAAAAATTCATTAGAAATTTCAGTGGAATTAGCTCAACAATGATGGATACAGTGAAGAAAAGACATAAATATTTTCACTGGACTGAAGAGGCTGAGAAGAGTTTCAATTTGTTGAAACGAAAGATCACAGAGCAACTGGTTTTGGTGTTGCCGGATTTTCAGAGGGCATTTCAGGTGAAATGTGATGCAAGTGGGTTTGCCATAGGAGCGGTCTTGAGCCAGGAAGACAAGTTGATTGCATATTTTAGCGAGAAGTTGAATGAGGCAAAGGAAAAGTACTCCACGTATGATCAAGAATTCTATGCCATCATACAGGCATTGAAGAAATGGAGGCACTATTTGATTCCAAAGGAATTTGTTTTATATAGTGATAACCATGCATTACAATTTGTGACTCAACAGGAAAAGTTGAATCAGAGGCATGCTAAATGGGTAGAATACATGCAGAATTTCACTTTTGTAATAAAGCATATTTCTGGTACTGCTAACAAAGTTGTTGATGATTTGAGCAGGAAAATTTTGTTGTTGCAGGAGTTCAAAGTCAGGACGTTAGGCTTTGATGATCTTAAGGACATGTATGCAGATGATTCATACTTTAAGGAGGCTTATGAAGTAGCTGAGAATCCAATTCTCAGAGACATAAGTCAGTGGATAGAGTATGTGATCCAGGATGGATTGTTGTTCAAAGGCAATCAACTGTGTATTCTGAATTGCTCCATGAGGGAGAACTTGTTCAAAGAAAAGCACAGTGGAGGGTTGGCAGGACATTTTGGCCATGATAAGACATTTGCAAAGCTAAGCGAGTCATACTTTTGGCCAGGGATGTGGTCAAAAGTCAAGAATTTTGTTGACATGCAGAATTTGCCAGCATTCAAAGGGAAGAAAGCAGAATACAGGTTTTTATCAGCCATTACCCACACCTGAGAAGTTGTGGGATGAGATTAGCATGGATTTTGTATTGGGATTGCCAAGGACCCAAAGAGGTGTTGATTCCATCTTTGTGGTAGTGGATAGGTTTTCCAAGATGGCACATTTTATCCCATGCCAGAAGACCAGTGATGCGACTCACATCACAAATATGTTCTTCAAGGAGGTCATTCGACTTCATGGATTGCTGAAAAGCATAGTTTCAGACAAAGACCCAAAATTCATAGGGCATTTTTTGAGGACGCTATGGAAGAAGTTAGGAACTAACTTGATGTTTAGTTCTTCTTATCATCCTCAGACGGATGGACAAACAGAGGTGGTCAACGGAAGTCTGGGAGACTTGTTCAGAAGCTTGGTGATGGAGCACCATAGTAGTTGGGAAAATATATTGCCACAGGCAGAGTTTGCTTACAATGACTCAATAAATCGAAGCACAGGAAAAAGTCCATTTCAGATTGTATATGGAATGCAGCCAAGAGGAATTTCTGAACTAAGGGACTCAAAACAGACTGATACTAGCAGTGCTAGTGCAGGAGAATTCACTGAAGCGATGAAGGAACTTCACAGCCAGGTGAAGGAGCGACTATTGAAGTCAAGTCAGGAGTACAAGCACAGAGAAGATCAGCATCGGAGACAAATTCAGTTTGAGGTTGGTGATCTAGTTCTAGCACATTTGAGGAAGGAGAGATTCCCGAGAGGAACATACAATAAGTTGAAGATGAAGAAAATTGGGCCATGCAAGGTCTTGAAGAAAATGGGACAGAATGCTTATGAAATTAAGTTACCAGAGGGCATTGGAATATCTCCCATATTCAATGTCTTGGATTTATAACCATACAAGCTTGAGGAAGAAGAAAGTGATGATCAACCAGAGGTCCAGTGGTAGAAGCATATGCCAGTTGTAGAGAAGCCACAGATGGAACAAATACTGAGTAAACGAGTGGGTAAGAAAACCAGAAGGAAAGAATATTTCAAATATTTGGTCAGGTAGAAGGGTCGTCCAGTTGAAGATGCCAGCTGGGAGATTGAAGCAGAGATACGGAAGCATGGAAATACCATGTAGGAGATCATGGAAAGGAGCCCATGCAAATTTTCAAGCGAGGGAGTATGATGCAGGAGCATCCCTCACGACAAGCAAACCAACGTGGAAGCAGAAGACAGCTGGAAGACGTCCAGCGCAAGTTTTTGAATTTTTAAATTTTCCCTTGAAGTTGATGCGTTGAACATAAATGAGATCATTTAATATGGCACCTTGGTAAAAATGTAATAAGACCTCGAGCCATACGCTCTCGTCTGAGATAGACAGAGGCATTTATAGTAGTAGTTGCAGGTAGATAGAATTGAATTCTTAGATTAGACAGTTTTAGAGCGCAGGAGGGAAAAACAAATATATACACCCTCATTCCACATTGTAACATAGATAGAGAAGCCAGCATAATACAGAGTAGGAAGAGCATAGGAGAATAACAGAGAGTTGTAGAAGGCAACCATGTATAGATCTTGAATTAATAGAAGGAATTGATTCAGACTCATGGTTTTTGTGTTCTCTCTATGTGTGTGTTGATAATATGCTCATGAATGTTTGTTTTCTGTTATGTATTGTATTGAGATGTTGTGCATATGATTTCATGTGTTGAGATTGAAATCCGAGAAGAAGTGGAATGAGTTACAATTGTTTCTCTACTTGAGCAAGGATTCCTGCAAGGAGTGCAGTTGAAGTCGTCCGCAAGGGGTGCGTTGACAGAAGGCTCAGAGAGATAGCTTTTGTTCTCATTCGTCGCGAAGGTGCAGTTAGGCATAGAGTCATGCAAGGAGTGCACAGGCTAAGGGAGGAAGCCTCAGTCATGTATCTGAGCAGAAGCTATGAAAAACTACTACTGCAGGACAACGCAGAGTCGAGTGACTTCAACACTTAGACATGATTGAAGATTTGCCGCAAGGAGTGCATGCAAGGGTTCTTCCTAAAGACTGAAGTTGTGGAAAGCTCAGGAGGAAAAGACCTTCGAAATTACTGAAGGGTAAGTGTAGGGAAGCTACTGTTAGAAGTTGGGGAGAAGTGTTGCAGGTTGGCGAAGCAGTGAAGAGGTCTCGTGGAGAGACATGTTTTCATTTCATGGATTACATAAGGAAGAACGGATGGTCGAAATCCTCTGAGGATATTTCGCGAAGTTTCAAGGATCATTAGATCTTCCAGAGCTGCAAGGAGGTTACAGAAAGAAGGTCCGAAGAGTGTGAAGCTCAGGAGGGGTAGAGCCTTCTATTTCGAGTCATAGGAACCATCAAATCTACACGTGGTATCGTGTATTGGGGACTCACGAGTTGAAGCCCCAAAAGTTGTGCAGCAAAAGCAGCGGTATCGCGAGACGCGATATCCCTACAAGATCAGAGTCGTTCGTTGTGGAGGATGTGTGTAAGGATATTCGCTCATCTCAGAGACCCAGACATTGGAGGACAGAAAGGGAAGTCCTTCAGTTTCATGAGTGGCGAAGTGGCAAGAAGGCTAGGAGCCATTCATCTTAGAAGGACAGGTGTCAGAAATCGAGAGCTCTCATGAACTCGAGAGTTCATAGGGTAAAAGACCAATTTTTGGGTACCCCAAGTCATGAGGACGCGAGGCGCGAGAAGGAGAATAGCCGTTGGAGCCGGATCATAGGAGGATCATTGGATCCGCACGTGGGATCGTGTATTGGAGTCTCGTAAGAAAATACCCGAGAAATTGGCCGCGAGGATCGCGATATTGTGAGGAGAGAGATTCTGACCGTTGGAGGATAGGTGGCCATAACAAAGTGCCGAGTGGAATACAGGTGGCACAAAGCCCTCGGGATCTCACCACAAGAAGTCTCGAAGTATTGGCGTTAGGATTCGTGAGTTGCGAAAGTGCCGAGAACCGAGGTTCGTGTAGGCACATGGCAAAGCATAAGGTGGGACCACATGGTTGAATTGTGGACACGCATTTCCTGGAGACAGGAGTCAGCACTCCGTTGAATTCTCGCATCTCAGGGATTCACGGAATAGGAGGGTGAAAACTCGATGGTTCAACTGGCAAGGTTATGAGGTTGCGAGATAGCGAGGTTTAGCTGATCTCCCGATGGTAAAGGGGAGACCTCGGGGAAATATTTATGTGGGTGCAGATTTCCCGATAGGGAAATAGAAGGACCTTGGAGTTCTTCGGGCGAGAAGGAAGAAGATCCTGTGAGCGGACATGCCCTGGGTGGTGCATCCTGCATCATGCATCCTGAAGGTCAAAAAACCCTGCACACTCAGTAAAACTGAGTCAATAACACCTGTCCATGTCAAAGCAGTAAAACATCATGTCATCTATCATATCGCCTCATAATCAAGGATAAATGTTTTCTTATCATAAAAGTCTAGATCACTTGTGAGCAAGTGTCCTCAAAGAATAAGTTTTCTCGGCGCGCCAGAGCGGGATGTTACATAAGTCTTGGCCCACATGACCTTCCCTTATATGACCGTAGTCCCTTTCGGGGTTTCGAGCATTCAAATGCCGAAACGCATTTGTCCTCAAAATTCCTGACCATTCGAATCCCCATTTCCCGATATGACATCAGTTGGCCCCACAATGGAGCTTTCCACCTTGTCGAGGTTTTGGACTTCACGCTTCCGAAATGTGCATCCTTCTCATCTTCAGGATTCGTGAAATGCCAAATCCCAAAATGTCGATGAACTCTCCCCTCTCGGGACTTTCTCGAAGGCCTCGATTGTTGCCATGCGTCCTCCTATAATGGACGATCCTCGTCGCTTCATGATTTCGGGGTTCTCGATGCCGAAATGCTCCGACTTCTTGTCCTCGGAACTCCTGAAATGTGGAATCCCAAAATTCTGATGGACTCTTCCCTTTCGAGACTTTTCCCGAGCCCTTAGATTTTTGCCACGCATCCTCCTATGGTGGATGGTCCTCCATAATTTTTCAATTTCGTGAAATCAAATGTCGATATGCTCTGACATCGTGTCCTCTCATCCCCTAAGTCCCGACTTGAAATATCCCAATGGGCTCCTGATCTCCGCCACATGTCCCAACGGATGGACGACTCATATCTGTTTCAGGGTTTTCACCATGGATATTCCCAATCTCCTTTCTTCGAGACTTCTGATATCTCGATTGTTGAAGTCCCGATAGCCCGACTCCTTAGGAACTTTCACCCTCATGTTCATGAAGTTTAAACCTCGTGCAGCTCTTATCAGATCCGACGACTGACAAGTGATTCGCTCAAGATCTGATGGTCCAGATCGATATCTTCTGCATGCTCCTCTGTTCCACTGCCTCCTGGACATGAAAACCAACAGCCCAGATCTTTTTTTTTCAGTCTAACCGGACGACTGTTGTTTCTCCTCCAGAGCTTTTGTGCATTTCTTCCCAAATTTGGGAGAATTTCAAATTCTCAAAGGCCTTGACCTTTGCTCCATTTCTGCGAGCTCCATGATCATGAGTCCTCGCCTACGTGCCTATGAAAACACTACCCCTCCTGTGCTTTTCCTTTTAATCCTCAAGGGATTCTGCGACTTCTACACCTCTGTAGAGTCTTTACGCGCACACAAAGGTGTTATCCGTCCTGAGATTTTCCCTTCACTCAGACTTCTAAGGACATAATTCCTTCTCCTTTCTCCTCCTCCTGGAGAATGTAATTCCCTCTTGGCTATCCTTCTGCTCAAGAAACCTCTTGCTGATACTTTCAGGGTGTTCAGCAAACCTGCAGAGATCCTTCAATGGACTCTTCTCCTAATCCCATAACTCAAAAGAGAGTTCTCTTCCTTGTGCTTGTCTGCACACTGTCTCAATTCCCTCCAGGCAGAGTTATATAGAACTCACAATAGAGTTCTTCTGTGCACTCTTTGCACCTGCTCAATGCCCACCTGGCAGAGCTTCTGTATGCAACTATGTTCTCCCTACATAGCCCTGCCTCTTGAGGTATTCAACAACCTCACAGGTCTTTCTTCTGAGTTGTTGATTTCAGTTCTTGTGTTGTAGCATGTTTTTGTCTCAACCCACAGTATTTAGAAGTGCTTCAGTGCACTGGTATTCAGAGACCACAGTACTCTGTCACGCCCTCCTGGCATGAAACCTCAAAGACCTTCACCTGAAATCAAACCAACTCCTGCAAATGAAAACCTACAAGATCTACATCATACATTCATATCATATGAAGAACACTCACAGACATTCATTTAAAACATAGTCATGCAGGAAAAACTGCTATTTGTATTAAAAATGGAAAATGTCTATGTTTACAAGGTGTTCCTGAGCACAGCCTGTAATAAGGTCACGGCTCCTCTCTTCTGCTCTCTACTCACAGACTCTCACTCCACTTCTCTTCTCTATTAGCTATCACCAAAATGAGATACTGATCTCTTTTACCTGAGGGGGATCTTTGAGCTCTTCCCTCTAAATCTACCTACCCTATTCAATTACATTGAATGGGTTGTCTAGTCCACAAATCGGATCTAGATCTCAGCCTTACAAA
>ML819180.1:0-27959 GCA_009831015.1 Picea engelmannii
CTCACCCTTCTAGAAGATTCCTTCTAGAAGGATCGAGAACTTATTCATTTTCTTCCGTTAGAAACATGTCCGCACCCTAACCATTGACACAGTGTGGAAAGTCCGCAGTCAAGCTTAATGCAGCATGCGGGAATTAAGGATTTTCGCAGGCGAGTATATATGCAGCCTGCGGACTACTTTCAAAATATGATTTTTTGAGAAAATGACAAGTGTAACCTTCTTCAGGAAAAATTTCTTAATGAAGAGTTTGATCTTCTATTATCATGACATAATCATAATATCATCTTGATAACCAAAAATGTGGATAACAGATGGTCCAAGAATTGCAAGGTAGAAGAAGTCCCTTGGACTTTGCTCTTTCAGTCACGTAAGGTTGGCTCCTGTGACAAAGGTTTACCTGTGACCATGCTTAAACAACGCTGGCATGACTTATTGATGATCATTAAACAGTTCATCACTTGCGAAGGTCGGTATGGTTTTGTGTTCTTGCACCACCTTCATTTGCTTATGGTTTTTATGGTTTTTGTGCTCAATATGCCATACTACCTACATAGAAGCCTGTTCAAAATGTCTAAAAAATACAAAAAAAACCAGGCTGACAGCAGCCTCTTTCACTATGGGATGGTTAATATGATTGTTGTTTGTCATTTGGGGTTACACCGAGACTGCTGGAACGATTTCCTTGCTCGCAATAATTTTGTGGATTCAAATCCTCCACAGGTTGACAAACCTGTGGTGACCGAGAGCAATGCTATACCCTCGGTACCCTACAGTATTCTCTTACCTAAACCCTTACCCGACTCACCTATCGACCTACCCCACTCTGTGACCAAGGATGTCGAATCTGTTAAGCCTGTGGGCAAGAAGCCCAAAGCCAAACCTACTGCAAACGACAAAGGCAAAAAGAATGCGCGTCTAATATCTCGAATGGTGAGAAACAAGCCAAAACCCCCTGTCAATCCTGACCCTATCGTATTGAGCGAGGACTCTGATTCAGAGATTGAACGTTTTTTGGCAAGCGAATACCCCTATTTGGAAGGTTTGTGTGCCAAACCCTTGTATGAATTCGTGTCAAACCTACCACCTTGTTTTCAAAACGACCCTAACTACTCAGGCATTAAGCTGCCTTGTGAAACCCCCGGTCATTCATCTAAACCCTCTCCTGCTCTGTCGAAGCCTACAGTGCCACCCTGTGATCAATGTGGCTTATGGTTAGAGAGATATTATCTTGATGTGCCGATGCTACAGTCAAAGATTAAATCTTTGGAGGATCAGGTTACACTGCTTACCCGTCAAAAGGTTGAATTGCAGACCACTGATAAGAGACAAAGAACGACAGGCTCCATTTTGTTTAAAAATGTGGAATCGGCCACGGCTGTGGTGAATTCTAAGCTGGCGTAATTGGATAGCCTCGTCACACGGGTATGTGTAATATCAATCATTTTTGTAAGTAGTATGAGTTTATATAACGATTCAAATTTGGTTTGAATAGCTCTGTTCAGTATTGATTAGTTTCGTTACTTTGTGTACATAGTCTTGCTTTGACTGAACGGAATTTTGTTTCCCATTTTAGTTTCGATTAGATTTTAATCGATCCGATTTGATTTGATATGGATTTGAGTTGTTTGATTTAGCCAAAATGAATGCTCTGCTATCGATTGAAGTCGTTTGATAAACACGAACTGTTTCTGTTCTGAACACAATCGCATTTCGTTTTGATTTCATTATGATGTATATGTTATGATTGGTAACAATTGTGATATGGTTAACTGTTATGATTTTATGTCTATATGGATTTTGACCAATTCGAATACACTTTAGATTGTTTTTAATATGATTCTGTACAAATTCACCCAAATCGTGAATAGATTCAATTCGTAACGGTTATGTGAAGACAAGCCGGTTAATGCGTTTTGGTTTGCTGTTAGAACGACCCTGTTATCGGTTGGATTTGTAATGAATATTCAGTTACAAGTTGATTTGTAAAACGAAATTGGATTCACTATTATTCTATATTCAACTCAGTCACGATTTGTTTCGATTGTTGCCCAGTTTATGATTATCATTTATGTCGATCTGATGATGGTTGTGGTCACTATTAATTGATCCTGTCTGTTGACTGTATAACGCTCAGCAATCGAAATCTATGGCGAATTTTGGTTGATGTTGTTATATTTACCCATGATCGTAACAGTCTTTCCATCTTTGTATTTAATTAAAACAACATGAATCTTATGCTACATTATTATAGCTATAACGAATGGATTCTGGTTGTGTTGGATTAGATCGTATCGCACATGATTTGACTCACTATGGATTTCATTTGATATGAAATAGTCTTGTTACTGTTTGACCCTATTTTATGGTAAAATGAAACAGAGTATTCTCACCCCTGTTTCGATTAGATCACTTTTGATTATGTTTTATATTGAATGATAAAATCATTTGAATCATTAGTGATTCGTTTTTAATGTTTATTGAAAGAAAATTGGATTTGATTCTTTTAAAAAGATTTGATTTGATTTCTATCTGATCCTGTATGCTATTTTAGACTAGCTACAGAATCAGATGATTCTGTAGCTAAGTCTGTAGAATCAATTTTTTATTGTTTTTCTGATGAAATATCTTTCTAACTTGATATGTTTGGTCTATTGCAGATAAATTCGAAATTGCAGTGGATATGATGAGCAGTTAGGGGATATTTCAAAGATTTCACTTGCATTTTAGTTTCCTAGTTTAGATGATTTTTGGGATATTTTCCAGATTATGTAAAACAGTTTGATATTATCCACAGGGAGGTTTTACCCTTTGGAGAGACTTATAAATACCTATCATTTTTGTAATAATGAACATCCTCATTCGTGGGAGAACAAGGATATGGAATTTTAATACAGACTGAGACAGAATTTGGTGTTTTGTTACAGCTTTAGCTTCTCATTATATCAATATTTTGTTTCATGTTGTGTATATCAATTTGTATATGGTTAATGACTACTTTAGCTATCTTAATCATGTGCAAATGATATAATTTGATCATTGTTATCCATATCTGATTTCTTCTAAGTATTTAAAGAACATAGCAATTGCTTAATTCGGTTTGTGAACGACAGAGTTCTCTTCTTCATAAGTTGAATTATAAAGTATAAGTTTTTGCATAACAGGTTTCCCTTATTGCAGAGATTTATAAATCATATAATTGTTATGATTTTTTATGTCTTGTTTGTCCTGTAAACAACTCAAAGAGCAGCGCAACTTATCGTTTACGAGAAGCTTATGGACTAACCGGTGCGAGTTTCCTTCCTCCGACCAGCTTCAAAGTCATCATACACAGGACAAATTAGGAGCGCTTCCAAGTCAATCTGTCATTTATCTGTTAGCATATTTGTTAATATTTTTAGTTATATATATATATGTTTAATATATTAGATCGTTTAATTTCAGTAAGTTTAATTTCCTTTTCATAAAATATAAAAATCAAAAAACATATCTAGCTGTCTTAGGACAGAAATCAAATGAGTTTTGCAGGTTTTAATTAAATCTGTAGATTGTTTATATTGTATATTTGTGAATAAGTTATAGTGTAACAAGTAGTTAGACAACTAATTATTAAAGTTAGTGTAATAGTAAATAGAATAGTTAGAGTAGTTTATATTTAGTTTTAGTTTAATTTATTTAGTAGTTTGTGTCACTTAGATTAGTGTATTAGTTTGTTAGTTAGTTTAGTTTATTGTATTTAGTTTTAGTTAGTTTTAGTTAGTTTTATTTGTTTTAGTTAGATTAGTTAGTTTAGATTAGTTTTTCTCTTTGGTTTTCCTAGGACCTTAGAGCGGCCAACGGAGCCGTTAAACTTGTCAGGGTGGTTCATTCCAAACGGCTTGGGTTATTTAGACAACCCCGGACCGATTCCACTCTCTTAATTGACTGATGGACAATTTCGCCCGTCAACAAATGGCACTAGAAGGAGGGCCTGAACTTAATTAATGGCGCTTGAAGGAGGGCCTGAACTTAATTAATGGCAGGAGGCAATCGTAAGACTCCTCCCCCCCCTAATCACTCACCTATAGTGACTAGAAGCCATTCAGAAGATAATATTCCCCCTCAAACAACAACTACTTCAACCGAATATCCGCAGATCACAGTTGAGCCAGCAACCCCTAATCCTACAGGTGGTGATACACAAGAGATTATCCGTCAATCTCTTATTAAAACACATAGTGCCTTAGCTCGTCTTAGGCAACCAAACCATCCGTGGGGTCAACCTTTAGACTTCTCTGATATCAGAGAACAGTTAGATGATATTAACCTCACTGTGAATCCTCCAGATCCAAACACAAATCCTGCTGCAGGAGGATCTGGGATACCTCCTTCACCACCTCCATCATCTCCTTCCTCTTCTGGAGGAGGTTCTTCCTCCGACGAAGGCAATTCACCTTCTCAGCCTTCCACACCCACTACCCCAATGGAAAATCAAAACAACCTTGCTAGACCCTGGTTGGACCAGGATTCTTTCGTTGTACCTGGAGCCCAACACCCTTTACCTAAACACCCGGAGAAATGGCTTCCTAAGTTTGATCCCGATTCAAAAAAAATAGCTGAATATCATATCAAAAAATTTATGTTAGCCATCAGACTCCGTAATTTTGAACATGAAGACGTTGTCTGTAGATTGTTCCCTTATACTTTTGAGGGTAATGCGTCCACTTGGTACTTTTCCCAACAGCCCCATACCATAGTATCTTGGGAAAAGTTTGAATCATGCTTTTTGGAAAAATTCGGAGATGGTAAACCTCCGGAAGTCTTGGTCATGGATCTTTCAAGCTTAAGAATGAATCCAAAAGAAAAAGTTAAAGATTTTAATCAAAGATTCTTAACGCTTAAAAATCGAATCCCTGCAGATTCTATGCCTGTCGAGAGTCTTGTAATAGCTTACTACACTAAAGCTCTACATCAAAGTATAGCTATTTGGGTCAAACATTCTAAAAAGGCCACATTGTTAGAAGCCTTCGAAGAGGCTACTCAAATTGAAAAGGACATACTTAGCCTTAAGGACTCTTCTAGCAACGAAACTGAGACTGTCTCTTCTTCCAAAAAGAAGATTGAAATCCTCCCCAGACCTACACAAAGCAAAACACAACCTGAAAACTCTGATTTGGAAAATTTAACTAAAGTTGTACAAAAATTGTCTAATCAAGTTATAGATTTAAAAAGGTCAACTGAAGAAGCTTCCTCGAGTAAAGGACCCTACAAACCTCCTTTTTGAAAGCCTTTTCCCACCAACCGACCTAGTCCAAATCCTGAAGGCTTGAACCTAGAAAGTTTGCAATGTGCTCTTCAGACAATTCTAGAAGCCCAAGATAACTTGATGCCTCCTGAAATCCCTCAGGAGGAAGTAGAGCAGGAAACAGTTCAAGAAGAAGAGTCTTCTCCAAACATCTTTGGACACTTCTCGGATAACATCTTCCAAGCTAACTTCGAGACTGTCCACCCTTACAACACTAGGAGTAAGACAACAAATAAACCTCCTGCCGAGAACACTACAACTTCAACCCAAAATCCATCTAAATCAGCAAAAATAAAACAGAATAATGTCAGCCCTAAATCAGATTATGATGTTGTTGAAGATCTAAAAAAATTAAGGGCTAACATTTCTATTTATGAGTTGTTGAAGTTTCCATTTTTGTTACAAAAGATGTTGCAAAATATTTCAGAAAATGGCAAGAATGGTAATTCAAATGGTAAAAAGGTTGTGCAAAGCAAAGTGCCGCAGAAGACTTACACTAAAAACAATCATGATCCTCAAGATAAAGGAAGCATTCATGTAACTCCTGTAAATAACATAAATAATGTAAATGATAATGTAAATAATGTAGATAAAGTAGCATTAGAAATTGCGAGTAAGAAACCACAAGTTACAACTCTAAGTACTCGCAAGAATGTACCTCCTTTTCTTTTAACTTTCGAAATCTTCAACAGAAATGTGCATAATTGTATGGTTGACTCAGGGGCATCATCAAATGTGATGCCTTGGTCTGTCTGCCAAAATATTAACGGTGAAGTGGAACCATCTTCTTTGAAAATCATACAACTTGATCGAACAGATGTAAAAGTTATAGGAGAACTAAAAAATGTATTAATTAGATTATCGTCTAACCCAAAGGTTCATCAGGTTATTGATATAATTGTGGCGGATATTCTAGAAGTGTATGGTCTGTTTTTGAGTAGGGACTGGTCGGAGCAGCTAAACGGTTACTTCGCAACGGACTGGTCTCACTTATGGCTTCCAGAAAATAGTAAGCCCAACAAGATCAGGGTGAATCGTGAACGTTACCTTAAGTTCACGGTCACAAATTTGAACGACCCAAATGAACCATACACACCTCCTGCTGATTCACCTGAAGTCCAAGGGATGGAAAACTTCTTCGGAAATTTCATGGCTGAAGTTTCACCTATCAACGACCCAGAATAACAGTCCGAGATCATAGCATATGTGCAACCAACAACTTCTATGAAACAGTCCCATGAGCCCAATGGAAATCAAATTTGGTCTTTATATTTCGACGGTTCCAAGTCTAAAGAAGGAGCTGGTGCAGGCTGCATCATTATCGATCCGGAAGGTAACAAGACATTATTGGCTTGTAGACTAGAATTTGAATGTACTAACAATACTGTAGAATATGAGGCTTTACTGCAAGGTCTCAAAAAAGCCTTGGACATGAACATTCAAAATCTGATTGTATTTGGCGACTCTGAAATAGTGGTTAGACAGGTAAGAGACTCTATACACTTTCTTTCCCCGCATCTCAAAAGTTACCAGTCTGAGGTATGGAGTTTAATGAACAAATTTTCTGCTTTTAATATAAATTCCATTCCTAAACTAAATAATGTTGAAGCAGATCTGCTAGCTAATGTTACCTCTAAACTTCTTCCTGCAGAAGGCCTATCCCCAAACACATTCTCTGTGGAGCTATTGTTTTGACCATCTGTTCCAGACAATATCAAAAACTGGAGAGTATTTGACGATGATCAGCAGATCATTAACTTTCTGCACATGGAAGAAACCTTTCAAGGCGCAGTGATAGATGAACAAACACACGACGACAATTTGCACGACTTTATGGTAATACCTAATCCGAAATCGCCTGAAGCTCTATCGGACATGGTAAATTTCATACCCAAATCTGTTGTTAGATTAGAAAAGTTTTATGATTTTGAAGATAAATTTAAAAATACGATCAATTGCAAAACTAATAGTTCCTCGTTATCTTATGAAAAAGTCAATTTAGGGACTAGTGAAGATCCTCAGTGTATCAACTTAGGCTTGGGATGTTCTAAGCAAGAAAAAGCTACTTTTGTGAAATTATTTAAAGAATTCAAGGATGTCTTTGCATGGACTTACGATGATATTAAAACGTTTGATCCTAATATTATACAGCATGTCATCCCGATGAAACCCCAAACCTTACCTTTCCAACAAAAACTGAGGAAAATGCATCCTAAACTAGAACCGACCGTTCAAAAAGAATTGAATAAACTCCTAAGTGATAAAATAATTTTTCCTGTTAGACACACTCAATGGGTATCCAACCTCGTCCCAGTTCGGAAGAAAAACAGGGAAATTCGACTTTGTGTCGATTTCCGAAACCTCAACCAAGCGTCTGACAAAGATAATTATCCTGTCCCTCCCATGGAACAGATTCTTCAACAAGTATCTGGTTCCGAGAGGCTATCCTTACTGGATGGTTTCTCTGGATACAACCAAGTCTTGATGTCTCCGTCAGACCAACTAAAAACTACCTTCCGTACCCCGTGGGGCACTTACGCCTATCGCAAAATGCCCTTTGGATTGATTAATGCTGGTGCTACCTTTCAGAGAGCAATGGACATTACTTTTCGAGGCTTAATCAATCACTCCGTAGTATTTTACTTAGATGATGTGACCATTTATTCTAAAAACAAAGACGATCGTCTAGCTCACTTACGAGCCGTTCTGCTACGATGTCGTAAATACGGCATCTCCTTGAACCCCAAGAAGTACATTTTTGCTATAGAACAGGGTAAATTACTAGGATTCATTGTGTCTAGTGATGGGATGATTATTGACCCCAAGAGGACTCAATTCATTGCTAAACTTCCCCCACCTACATCCAAAAAATCCATGCAGTCTTTCCTAGGCCGGATTAATTTCGTGAGAAGATTTGTCCCCAGTTTCTCCGAAATGGTCAGGCCTCTCCAGAACCTGATTAAGAAAGACACCCAATATCACTGGGGACCTACTGAAAACCAAGCTTTTAATGACATAAAGAAGGCCATAATAGACGCCCCGTCTCTCATGAGCCTTGATTTATCTCAAGATTTTACACTCTATACTTTTGCCTCTGATCGTTCCTATGCCGCAGTCTTAACTCAGAAGAATTCCGAGAACAACGAAGTACCCATCGCCTTTATGAGCTCTGCTTTCAAAGGTGTTGAACTTAACTACCCAACGGTTGATAGGCAAGCCTATGCTGTTTTCAAAGCAGTTAAGCATTTCCGGTCCTATCTTTTGAAGTCAAGGACAAAGGTCATTGTCCCCTACCCTACCGTAAGGAACTTGTTAGTGCAAAAGGAGTTAGGAGAGAAGAGAGCCAACTAGGTCACCTCCTTGCAGGAGTATGACTTAGAGATCACCCCAGCACAAATCGTGAGAGGCCAAGGATTGTGTAAGTTGGTTGTTGATTCAAAAATAGGACAGCGAGAAGATAGTGATACGTCAAACCTAGAACAACGCGATCAAAGTTTGATCTTTTGCGCGCAAAACCTCGTAAGTCCTTGGTACGACGATATTAGATTTTGTCTTGAACATGGATCAGCACCCTGTCACCTTGACCCCACCAAGAGAAGAGCGTTGAGACTAAAGTCTACCTCCTTTCATCTAGTTAATGGTATATTGTTTCGTCAAAATTTTGACGGCGTACTGATGCGCTGCCTCGAAAAAGACGAAGCAGAAAAAGTCTTGCTTGAGTTGCATGCAGGAGAAGCTGGTGGTCACTTCGGTGGCGATACCACTGCTCATAAGGTTTTAAGAGCTGGTTACTACTGGCCCATGCTTTTTAAGGATGCCCATGCCTTGTGTCGTAAATGTATCATCTGTCAGAAAGTATCAGGGCGGTTGCAAAAACCAGCCTTCCCCTTGCAACCCATCTCAGTCGATTCTCCTTTCCAGCAATGGGGCCTTGATATCATAGGTCCTATTAACCCTCCATCCTCACAACAACACAAGTATATTGTGACAGCCATAGACTACTTTACTCGATGGTCTGAAGCCGCCGCGCTAAGAACTGTTAACACAAGTCAGGTGATCACTTTTCTAAACTCGAATATCATCACTCGTTTCGGTATCCCTGATTGTCTAGTCTTTGATAACGCTTCATACTTTTCTTCTCTAGAGATGAGTGAGTTCTCTTTGGAGAAAGGAATCAAGCTGAAGTATTCTGCTAGTTACTACCCCCAGGGCAACGACTTAGCAGAATCAACAAACAAGAACTTGATCAAAATCATCAAGAGAACCATGGCTGAAAATCACAAGAACTGGCACAATGCACTGCTGAGTGCACTGTGGGATGATAGGGTAACACCCAAAGCCACTATAGGTAACTCCCCTTTTTTCCTCGTTTATGGCAGAGAAGCCATTCTTCCACCTCACATTCTTCTTCCTTCACTTCAACTGTCACAAAAAGTCCAAGAAGAAGATTGTCCTCCTTTAGAAAGCCGCATTAACGCTTTGATGAAGTTAGAAGAAGAAAGAACTCAAGCTAAGCGTAAGTTATATCAACATCAACAATTGATTAAAAGCTGGTTCGATTCTAATTCTGCTTCTGATAGGAATTTTGAAGTAGGCGATCTTGTCTTAAAGTGGGACAAACCACACGAAGGAAAGGGTGAGCACACCAAGTTTCAAAACTTATGGCTTGGGCCATTTTTGATTGCTGAAAAGTTGGGTCCTAGTTCCTTTCGATTACAGAATCTTGAAGGGCAGCTTGACACCTATCTGGTGAATGGTCAAGCCCTGAAAAGATACTTTCCTTGATAACTACCCCTGTATTTTATGTAAATATTTCATTTTTGTTTGCACCTTTCGTTTGCTTTCTGTTTTTGGTTTTGATTTGAATTGATCAGTTTTTGTGTTTTTTGAAAAATATGTATACCTGTGCACTGAGCCATTCAGACAAAGACCATAGAAAAATTTCTTCGCTGAAATAACTTCTGAAAGTTTGTACAAACATCAGTGATATATTTCTGAAAATTATATTTATGTTGGAAAAATTTCGTTGTTTGAAAGAAGTTTTCTGATTTCAATCTCTGAGCAAAGTTTGTCATGATCATCTATTATCTTTTTACGTTGTCCCTTTTCCGTAAAGGAATGACTCAAAAGATGTCTGCCTGTCATAGGAAGTTGTTTTTGTAAATAAAACATTTCTGGAGCTGAATAAAGGACAGTGTTAAAAAATTCTGATGAGGTCTAAAAAATATGTTAAATATCAAGATTATCAGCGTCACCCCGCTCAGCTATATATCTACAAAAGAAAAATAAATAAAAATATTAATAAGAGCTGTGGGAAGTGTTTGTAAACCCGTCGGGATACTGAACAGGTCCGCTGGCAGTGGGTAAATGCATGCATGGCGCCAAGACAACTTCGTCGAGGTACTGAACAGGCCTGCTGGCAACGAAGCAATGTCGGGTACACAAAAATCTGTGAAAAATATAAGAAACCTCTTTAATGTCCTTTATTCTGATCTAGAACTTCTTAACAGGATACAGATGTCAGAGTGGGTTAAATGGAAACCCTGTCGAGGCTATGGACGCCTGCTGGCAGCAGTGGCTATGCCAACAGTATTGAATATTTTATCATTAATATCGTGACTTGCTGATCTTAAGACTGTTATTGGTTTTCATCTTTTAAAACATCACTGGAAAAGATGGTAAATGATGATGTTTGTACAATTTTCTGGTTGTTGTTTTTGAGTTGAAATTTTCTTTGTTGTCCTAATCTGAATTGATTTCTTTTGACAGAGATAACTTCTTCTACCAGTGTGTCGCCATTGTTGGCAGCCAATTCAATTTTTTTCATTACCCTATAAGCTTCCTACACCTATGTCTTCTGAACTTCAAATTGTCGTCGCATTTTGCAAATAAACGATATTTTCATTTCTTGCAACACTTGCAAATTGGTCTCCATTTAGTTTTCACGACTGTAAGCATGAAAACTCCTCCATCGTTCTTTGAACTGTCATGATATTTTATTGATATTTTGAGTGGCACTTACCTCTGATTTATCATTAAGTGGCCAAAAGATTTTCGAACTATGCCTATTTGCCTATTCTTACTTTAATTGCGCAACTTGATTTTTATTTAATTGGTAAGGTATTGAGCATGAAAATTTATGTTTTTTGAAACTTCCCTAGTCATTGAATAACATAGGGGTCATGGTTTATTTTGTTTTATATGATGTGATCCTTATGTTAAAATTGTTATAGCTCTTGGCTTGTCAATTTTATGAAATCGATTGTCACAATGTTTTAAAACCTTGGATTAAAACGTTTGATTATGCAATGGTGCGTTGGTTAAATGTTTGGGTTTGATTTCACATTGAATATTCATGGTTTGAAATATGGTAAGTTGCGTGTTGGCATATTATTCATCGTTTGATTTTTTGGGTTGATTGAATAGTATGATTTGAACTATGTTATGATTTTTTCAACAGAGGGTTAATACGTCGGTTGTACTTTGCCATTAATATTTTGCATGGCGGTAAGTGATTCCACCACCCTCGCATGCACACATTAATGCTTCCCCTTTGATCGCTCATAGTGGTTAGACCAAATGACTCTGCTCCTGTGTGCTGGTGTTTTCGACCCAGACCCTTACCATGTGCTCACACCATGCCTCCAGTTGTGAGGGTTGAACTGAATGGTATCCAAGCTCTGTTGATGTTCGACAGTGCCCGCAGTGACCTTGAGGAAAATGGGTAGCTCCCGTTCATTCAGAAATTTGATGGTTTTAACCTCTGCGTTGCTAGGCAATTCGTATTGACCTTTGATGGTTGTCGAGCCAAGGTCGGCGATGTTCAATTGCAAATTGACGAGCAGTTTGTAAGTCTTTCTACGGGTTTTCCTATCACTGGAAAACGATGGTCCAAGAATTGCAAGGTAGAAGAAGTCCCTTGGACTTTGCTCTTTCAGTCGTGTAAGGTTGGCTCCTGTGACAAAGGTTTACCTGTGACCATGCTTAAACAGTGCTGGCATGACTTATTGATGATCATTAAATAGTTCATCACTTGCGAAGGTCGGTATGGTTTTGTTTTCTTGCACCACCTTCGTTTTCTTATGGTTTTTATGGGTTTTGTGCTCAATATGCCATACTACCTGCATAGAAGCCTGTTCAAAATGTCTAAAAAATACAAAAAGAACCAGGCTGAAAACATCCTCTTTCACTATGGGCTGGTTAATATGATTGTTGTTTGTCATTTGGGGTTACACCGAGACTGCTAGAACGATTTCCTTGCTCGCAATAATTTTGTGGATTCAAATCCTCCACAGGTTGACAAACCTGTGGTGACCGAGAGCAATGCTATACCCCCGGTACCCTACAGTGTTCTGTTACCTAAACCCTTACCCGACTCACCTGTCGACCTACCCCACTCTGTGACCAAGGATGTCGAATTTGTTAAGCCTGTGGCCAAGAAGCCCAAAGCCAAACCTACTTCAAACGAAAAAGGCAAAAAGAATGTGCATCTAATATCTCGAATGGTGAGAAACAAGCCAAAACCCCCTGTCAATCCTGACCCTATCGTATTGAGCGAGGACTCTGATTCAGAGATTGAACGTTTTTTGGCAAGCGAATACCCCTATTCGGAAGGTTTGTGTGCCAAACCCTCGTATGACTTCGTGTCAAACCTACCACCTTGTTTGCAAAACGACCCTAACTACCCAGGCATTTAGCTTCGTTGTGAAACCCCCGGTCATTCATCTAAACCCTCTCCTGCTCTGTCGAAGCCTACAGTGCCACCTTGTGATCAATGTGGCTTATGGTTAGAGAGATATTATCTTGATGTGCTGATGCTACAGTCAAAGATTAAATATTTGGAGGATCAGGTTACACTGCTTACCCATCAAAAGGCTGAACTACAGACCACTGATAAGAGACAAAGAACGATAGGCTCCATTTTGTTTAAAAATGTGGAATTGGCCACAGCTGTGGTAAATTCTAAGTTGGTGTAATTTGATAGCCTCGTCACATGGGTATGTGTAATATCAATCATTTTTGTAAGTAGTATGAGTTTATATAACGATTCAAATTTGGTTTGAATAGCTCTGTTCAGTATTGATTGGTTTCGTTACTTTGTGTACATAGTCTTGCTTTGACTGAACAAAATTTCGTTTCCCATTTTAGTTTCTATTAGATTTTAATCGATCCGATTTGATTTGATATGGATTTGAGTTGTTTGATTTAGCCAAAAAGAATGCTCTGCTATCGATTGAAGTCGTTTGATAAACACGAACTGTTTCTGTTCTAAACACAATCGCATTTCGTTTTGATTTTGTTATGATGTATATGCTATGATTGGTAACAATTGTGATATGGTTAACTGTTACAATTTTATGTCTATATGGCTTTCGACCAATTCGAATACACTTTGGATTGTTTTTAAAATGATTCTGTACAAATTCACCCAAATCGTGAATAGATTCAATTCGTAACGGTTATGTGAAGACCAGCCGGTTAATGCGTTTTGGTTTGCTGTTAGAATGACCCTGTTATCGGTTGGATTTGTAATGAATATTCAGTTACAAGTTGATTTGTAAAATGAAATTGGATTCACTATTATTCTATATTCAACTCAGTCACGATTTGTTTCGATTGTTGCCCAGTTTATGATTATCATTTCTGTCGATATGATGATGGTTGTGGTCACTATTAATTGATCCTGTCTGTTGACTGTATAACGCTCAGCAATCGAAATCTATGGCGAATTTTGGTTGATGTTGTTATATTTACCCATGATCGTAACAGTCTTTCCATCTTTGTATTTAATTAAAACAACATGAATCTTATGCTACATTATTATAGCTATAACGAATGGATTCTGGTTGTGTTGGATTAGATCATATCGCACATGATTTGACTCACTATGGATTTCATTTGATATGAAACAGTCTTGTTACTGTTTGACCCTATTTTATGGTAAAATGAAACAGAGTATTCTCACCCCTGTTTCGATTAGATCACTTTTGATTATGTTTTATATTGAATGATAAAATCATTTGAATCATTAGTGATTCATTTTTAATGTTTATTGAAAGAAAATTGGATTTGATTCTTTTAAAAAGATTTGATTTGATTTCTATCTGATCCTGTATGCTATTTTAGACTAGCTACAGAATCAGATGATTCTGTAGCTAAGTCTGTAGAATCAGATTTTTATTGTTTTTCTGATGAAATATCTGTCTAACTTGATATGTTTGGTCTATTGCAGATAAATTCGAAATTGCAGTGGATATGATGAACAGTTAGGGGATATTTCAAAGATTTCACTTGCATTTTAGTTTCCTAGTTTAGATGATTTTGGGATATTTCCCAGATTATGTAAAACAATTTGATATTATCCACAGGGAGGTTTTACCCTTTGGAGAGACTTATAAATACCTATCATTTTTGTAATAATGAACATCCTCATTCGTGGGAGAACAAGGATATGGAATTTTAATACAAACTGAGGCGGAATTTGGTGTTTTGTTACAACTTTAGCTTCTCATTATATCAATATTTTGTTTCATGTTGTGTATATCAATTTGTATCTGGTTAATGACTACTTTAGCTATCTTAATCATGTGCAAATGATATAATTTGATCATTGTTATCCATATCTGATTTCTTCTAAGTATTTAAAGAACATAGCAATTGCTTAATTCGGTTTGTGAACGACAGATTGCTCTTCTTCATAAGTTGAATTATAAAGTATAAGTTTTTGCATAACAGGTTTCCCTTATTGCAGAGATTTATAAATCATATAATTGTTATGATTTTTTATGTCTTGTTTGTCCTGTAAACAACTCAAAGAGCAGCGCAGCTTATCGTTTACGAGAAGCTTATGGACTAACCGGTGCAAGTTTCCTTCCTCCGACCAGCTTCAAAGTCATCATACACAGGACAAATTAGGAGCGCTTCTAGGTCAATCTGTCATTTATCTGTTAGCATATTTGTTAATATTTTTAGTTAGATATATATGTTTAATATATTAGATCGTTTAATTTCAGTAAGTTTAATTTCCTTTTCATAAAATATAAAAATAAAAAAACATATCTAGCTGTCTTAGGACAGAAATCAAATGAGTTTTGCAGGTTTTAATTAAATCTGTAGATTGTTTATATTGTATATTTGTGAATAAGTTATAGTGTAACAAGTAGTTAGACAACTAATTATTAAAGTTAGTGTAATAGTAAATAGAATAGTTAGAGTAGTTTATATTTAGTTTTAGTTTAATTTATTTAGTAGTTTGTGTTACTTAGATTAGTGTATTAGTTTGTTAGTTAGTTTAGTTTATTGTATTTAGTTTTAGTTAGTTTGTTTTAGTTAGTTTTAGTTTGTTTTATTTGTTTTAGTTAGATTAGTTAGTTTATATTAGTTTTTCTCTTTGGTTTTCCTAGGACCTTAGAGCGGCCAACGGAGCCGTTAAACTCGTCAGGGTGGTTCATTCCAAACGGCTTGGGTTATTTAGACAACCCCGGACCGGTTCCACTCTCTTAATTGACGGATGGACAATTTCGCCCGTCAACACTAACATTTCATATTTGTTGTGATTTTTATATTTTATTTAATTTATAATCATCCATGGATGTTTTCTATAGGATGTTTATGCACATAGAATAGTTATTTGAACATAATTTGATTGACATTGAATTAAGGATAGGTTGTAAGTATATGCCGTATTGTCAACTTTTAATTGAACGATATATAAGTAGATGTGTTGTTTTATATCCCCTATTTATAGATATTGGAACAACAATAAAATTTTAGTTATATCTAAATATTTTTATGGTGAATAAAACTCATAGGAAACAAAGTGTGGATGCCCAAAAAAAATTCTTCCATAAAAATCTAGTAGCAATGAACCTTATTGTGTGACACAAGGATTTGCAATTATCCTTAATCATCCAAGTGGTTCTGAACATATGACCTTTCCAAAAAAGTGGGGCAATGAAGAAGAGAAATCCACCATGAAACTATGCCCAAAAAACTTTGGCAACCCAATCAAAGAGCATTTACCATAATCTATTAGATCAATTTACCTTTTCTAAGGCCACAATTACAAATCCATATGAGGAAACTTCCTAGAGTCCTAGCATGAAAGTAAGTGGGAAATAGACCTAACAAAGGCATAAAAATATTATGAGAACGAATGCCATCATCATTTCTATAAGAGGTTTGAAAGTTTAAGATTATTTACACTTGATATGCATCTAAAACAATGTTTTCCATGGTCCTATGGGAACTTGAGCTTAGCAGTTCCTATCTAAAATGAACTTAACCAAAAGAAGAAGCCCATGCAATTTACCTTGTATAAATCCAACAATATATTGTCTATATTCTCTGGAGATTTACTTGAACATTGATTCTTGAATGATATAATGGATTAAATGGCCTTTTCAAACTTGTTTTGTTGCTTCATTGTAGTGGTGATATATTTAAGAGCACTATCTAATTTATCTCCAATATTGATTGCAATCCAAAATGATGTTATTCTCATACCCAGATCCTTGTGAACCAATAGAAGTACACATAACAAACACATCTTGTATTATAATTGATTTTTATATCATAACAATGCTACCCAACCAACCCAAACACTGTCCATTTCCAAAACAAAGAAAACTTCAGTGTTCATACAATACATGTTAATTAGTGGGATCCTAATCACTTATATGTTTAAAAATACAATCTTGTAAAAAAATTTGAAATAGATCAAATTCTTTTTCCACAAAATTCCTTCCCAACTAACCCAAATCCTTGTTGTTTCCATAAGAAAAACCCAAGAACTAGCATGGAAAATAGAGCAATTTTTTATCTCATAAACTATTTCCAATCAACCTAAATTCTAATCAAGCTTAATAAAGTGAAATTTTAATAAGATCCATTGTAATCAACCTAATTATGTTCACTCACAAGGCCAACTAATCAAAACAAAACAAGTTCTTCACCCATATATTCCCTCTTATTTAGCCTAATCCCAAAAATAGCTAGATCGTGGCATTAATTTCAATTTTGAAGATGCACAGTTTGAACTTGTGCTACATTACAAAGTCTCAACCACTAGGGTGCACATGTGGGGAAACTGATTGATTATGTTTTAATAATGTTGTTTAGTAAGACAATAAAGTTACTTCATCGATGAATGTTTAGGAATATGTTTTAATAATGATGATTTGTGCATGAATGTGCATTAAAAGTTATATCAAATATGAATGTTTAACCTTCATACATTTAAAGTTTACAAGTTGAAAGTTATGTTATGTTAAAAGTTGCCCCACTTTAAAAATTGGTTTCCTGGAAGAAAATAAACATTAGGTAAATAAAATGATGCCAAAATTATTTTTCAAACGAACTTAATGTCAAAACATTGTTTGTCAAAACATGATTTGTCAAAACTTAATGTCACATTATCATAATTGGAAAGTCTAATGCTTGCACCAATATGTTCCCTTTTAGCAATTTTTCTAGGCAAGTATTTTCCATGGTAATATGGTTATGGTATTCCAATCAATTCTTTGCAAAATGACACGTTGATCTATTACAATTTGAACTAAATTAAAATAATAGGTAATTATGTTTTAAATGTTTAGTTGTTCTCTACTAAATAGTGTGTTTGAATACGATTTGCATTAGTTTTATTTTATTGCATAATTTATTTAATTGGCATTCCATTGTTGATGGTACAAGTTGAGTGTGGCAAAAGAAATAATGCAAACCATGTAATGTAATGTAATATAAATTTTATATGTTTTTATTAATATTTAGTATTTTCCTAATTTGAACTTAGAGTGTTTAGAAGAAAGCATCAAAAAAAAAAGAATGGTTTTTTGAAGGATTAATCAATTCAATGTATAATTTTGAAATTTAATTAACTTAATTGTTTGAATGCATGTAATTTATTAATTTTGATGAATTATACCTGACATAAAATTGTATTTTTATAGCAATTCTTAAAACAAGATACCATGGGAATTCAGAGTTGCACACTTGCATCTACTCATAGTGCCTCTAATACTACTCCTATTGTTGGTGCCCCTACTTCTGCACTTATTGTTGGTGACTCTTCTCCTACACCTACTACTAGTGTCGTGATGACTAATGCACCTAGTACTATTGGTTCCTCTACCCTTGGTCCTTCTAATACCCCTACTTCAGATATTGATCTAACTTCTTCATCGATATCAATTGTCAACAAAATTGGGGAACTACCTATTTTTTTACACATCCATGATGAACTTGTCCCATTGGAGAGATTAAAAATTCATGATAATTACTAATCTCTCAACTTATTTTGATTTTATACAAAATTAATATTTTATGTTGATTTTATAACTCTAATCATAATATGTGATTTCACTGACATGCACTAACTTGTTTTATGAACAACTGCACAAGAATGTATTTAGTCTTTTTACACTAACAATCAAAACTATCTATAAACATCAAAACCCCAATTTGAAAAAACATTTTATTAATCACATGGTGAGCCCTTTTGGTCAAGTATTCAACCAAAATGTGGTTTCTTCTATGCAAAGGAAGTATTTTAAGGTAGTGTGAAACACCTACCACATAAATCATGTGCCTTACCCTCTTTATGAGTGTCCTTCACTAGTTCCCAAATGTGAGTGGGATGTACTACTGAGGATTCTAAGGAGAAGAAGATGAAAAATATAGGGAATGAAGCTAAGAATTGGGGATCCATAAAAGTAATTATAATATTTTATACATTAAACTTATAATTTTTCATTTGACCTCACCAACTAAATAAAAATAATATGCATTTAAAATTTTTGATAGGATTAAATACACTTTGAAGGCCACAAAGGCTAGATTGGACAAGGTTGGTTAGTAGCACAAACTTGGTTGTTGAGGCTATGTTAAAATAAAAGGAAAATATGTAAGTACTACAATTTAAAATATTTATTTACTGAATTGTTCAACTATTATTTGTATCTAAGTCAAAATTAATTGTGTTATGTTTATGATATGTAGTCAGTCGAGTATGGTAAGATGTCCACCATAGACAAGCTAAAAATTGCCTTGAAAGGAGGATATAAATCCTTGGTTGAATTGAAGAAAGGTGGGACAAAAATACTCCCATTGTGAACATGGAGGTAAATAATTGAAATATATATTATGAATGATTAATTATAAACAAGTTTAGGGCCTATGGATTATAAAATAATTGTAAATTTTATTGCATGTGCATGAATACATTGTTATGGAAGATGTACCTATTATCGAGGTGGGTCCTACTCAACCGCATGCACAGAGGAATATTTTTCATTCTAAAAAAATTGTCCATCAAGAGAAGCCGCGCATCAAGAAGAAGATGACAAAATCATAATTATGGATATGTCACACAATGAAACAAAAAAACGAGGAGGAAATAGTGTAGTAGGCATAAATGTGCATTGTGTGATTGAAATGCATCGACATATAATTAGTACAATTGATGATCTTTTATGATACTTTTGATTGGTATATATGATGTTCTTATTTTAAATTCTCCTCTTTTCAAATATGATGTGTATGTGCACTATTTTATAATTAAATTGGGTATATGGGGAAACGAAGTGTTGTGAGGCAAGGGAGGGGCCATATGAGCTTCCTTATTCTCATAGTTGGTATCATTAGTAGATAATAAAGCATGATCAAAGATAAGAGAATCTCAAGGTAGTAATAGAATTACCACATCATGAGTCAATTAATGAGCATTCCCTTTAAATAGTTTATAATTAAGTTTCCATTGATTTCTTATGTATTCATCTTTTTTGTCATATGTATATCAAATACGATGGTAATCAATCTTTGTAGCTTCCTTTGTAGTTGAATTTTGATGCAACAATGGATTATGAGATGAGTAGAAAATTAGTACAAATTGGCACCACATAATGTGTTCAACAAGCTTCACATTGGTTGTTAACTTTGAAATTGTGGGTAATGTGGTTTTTTCATGGGTTATATAATGTTTTTGTTTCTGGGTAGTGAATTCAAATTCCACTAGGTATAGAACCATTCTTTTTCTCATGAAAAAAATATTAATTTTAGTAATATATAGATAAAATGTTATCATGGAAAAGGAAAGGGATGGAAATAGGGTTACGTAAACCCTTATATAGATAAAATGTTTGCATGCACATGATCTCCAAATGGATGGAAATAAAGTTACGTGGGCCATGTGAAAACCAAATGGTTTTTATGTCCACCCATTGCTACTATACTTTTTTCTACAATTCCACCATCATTTCAATAAAACAAAAAAACAAAAAAAACTTAGCTCCAATAGGTGGAATGTTGCGAAGAAGTGGTATAGTACCTCTCATCATTAATCTCTCATAAAAACATATTTTTATTTATTCCTTATTGTCAAAGGTTGTGTCTTGATAGGCACTACAACCCTCCATTTTCCTTTACTTGTATTTGTATCTTCTCTAGAAAATGGAGTCCCTTGTTTTTTTATGTGGAAAGAGATTTTCTTTGACCTTTATTTACCTCAAGTCTCTTTGGGAAATCATGTCCATCTTAAGAAAGCATGTGAAAAAGGAAATACTTAAAAAAAATCATTTTTGAGCAAGTTAGAAGAAATTGGAAAAGTTAATTCTAACTCCTCCAATGTGAATTGGAGGAGTTACATTTAACTCCTCCGATTCACATTGGATGAGTTTCTATATTTATCGTTGATTCCCTTACCTATCACATGAGTTGATACTAAATATTTCGATGTGAATCGGAGGAGTTGGTTCCAACTCCTCTGATTCACATCAAAGGAGTTTTCTCCAAGTTTATCGATGTCATCATAATACTTTGAAGCAAGTTCTCTCATGAACATTGGAGGATTTCCTTCTAAGTTCTCTAATGTTCATCGAAGAGATTTCTCTCAAGTCCCTCGACATTAATTTCCTCACCCACCCTGCATTTAATATCGAAAACCTCATCAATCTATTTATACTTGAAAAATATATTCTTTTCCTTTATTTGGATAGTAAGTTGAGGTAAGATAGTTCTTCGGACCAAGAGCATGCCAAGTTACCACCTGGGTTCACACCCTATAAACACCCTCCACGTGGCGTTAGGTTGATAGGTATCTTTGGGCATTCTCTTTTCCCTGCTAGGGTTAGGGTTTTTCTTCCTTTTACCTCGTCGTTCTTTTTATTTTCCATGTCAACCCCTTGTTTCTCTCTCCTCCCTATCCCTATCCTGTCCCACAAATAGTGGCTACCAAACACTGTTGAAACTTTTGGCTTGCACCCTTACAAAACCATCGTGACCCCATGCATGACCTTCAAATCCTTGAGTCCTCCTTTATTTGGCCCTAAAAATGATGGTAATTTTGATGATTTCCCAATCCCGGTCTCTATATAGAGCACAAGATGTGGAGTCCATATTCCACTCTCGATTGAACCCCTAGAAATACATATCGAACCCTTTCCATTTCCTTAAGATTTCATCGGAAACTTTATTGTAAACTCCTTCGATATGATAGGAGGAGTTATAAGGAACTTCCCTGACCTCCCCCCCCCCCCCCCCCCCCCCCTCTGCTTGGACCTTAGAATAGTAACTCCTCTAATCACATCGGAGGAGTTCCCGTTAACTCCTTCGATGTGATTGGAGGAGTTTCAAGTGAATCTGTCGATCCTCATCCTACTTCAGAAGTGAAAAACATAAGTCCTCAGATGTGTTATTGAAGCAGTTAGAGTTAACTCCTCCAATTCACATCAAAGGAGTTTTTCTTAACTTTTTCGATCGGAGCCAATTCACTTCAAAAACCTTAACATGAACTCCTTCGATTTACATCGGAGGAGTTAGTATTTAAACCTCTGATTTTTCCTTTTGAGAATACTTTTCACCCCTTCTTCCTCAAACTTTCACTAAGCTTCTTAAGCATGTCTACCATCACTTTGAAATCCTCAGATGACATCTCTCTTTCCAGTAATGGTCCCAATGGTTCCTATGGTAATTCAAACTCGTCAGTTTCATGGAATTGTATGTTATATCCTTATGTGTACACTAAACTCATTTTTATGGCAGTTTCAAGCATGTCTCCTTGAAAGAAAACCGAAATCAAAGTATCTATAGTCGAGGCTTATGGTAGTGGACAACAAGAAGAAAGTGAGCAAAAAATCCTCGGGACCACGTATGATGATATGTCAGGGATGGTGGAGAAGGACGGAGAAACATTGAAATGGGGAGAAATATATTATATGTTCAAAAAATATAATTTCTCCACTAAAGTTGAAAATTTAGATGAGCTTCAAGTGTTCAAGAATATTAGTAAATCAGGTATCTTCAGAGTAGAAACACACCCAATAGTATTCCCTTATGTTTATTCCACCACATGGATTCTGAAGAACACTGATGTGAGCAACAAATATGTCTACAACGCAATAAAGGAACCCATAACTTCATTTAGACCCGAGTATTTGGCCAAGTGTTATAATATTGAGAATGGGATCAAAAGGATGGATAGTAAACTCCTCAGTGATTTTTAATACACACCTAAGGACCTATTCCCCAAGTGGTATAGGGTAGATAAGTAATTTAAGTACATAACTAAAAGTGGATACCCCACGAGTGTCTTAAGAATACCCTACCGGTACTTGGTAGCCATGTTGTGCAGATTGTATGGGGAACCTGACACGACACAATTTTCCCTGTGCTATATGCCCCTAATATATTACTATGCAAATGCAGGTACATCATTCAATTGGGAATATATCCTATCTGAGAACCTCATGCCAACCACCTCTGCGGTGAAGTAGGCCCAACCCGAAATTTTCTCGAGCTTCCATGTGTCCTTGTACCTCTTAGACAACATGTGCACAACTCACAAGTACCCCGATATGGGGTGGAGTTGGATTCCATCTGACCTTGCAATTCATATATATTATAAAACACTCAGGGAACACAAGTATCGTATGGAATATCAAAGGATATGTGAGAACTTTCTGGCTCCATTATATGAGTTCATCTTATGCATCCCTCCTCCATGCATGACTAACAAAGCCATGGTAGTTATAAGGAGAATCGGGGATTGGTACCTCATGGATCACGATACTTATATAAGAATATATGGTGAAATCAAACCACCCCATTTGCTTCATTGATTCATTCCCTACAATCTTGTGCTCCAAGAAGTGGCGTATCATACCATCATACACGGAGTTGGGGGATGTTGTACCAACTAAAGAAATCAATTTGGCCTCCTTTTCCATTGTATGTGGGCAATTATTTCTTCGAAAACACTAAGCAGGCCCAAGCAGAAGTAAACACCCTGATGTCTTATCACTTCGGGGAAGAGAGATACAGGAGACATGATCCAAAAAACATTGTTAGAGATAATTTCAACAAGATCAGTCTACCTTGGGAGTATACCACAGATCTTTGGGAAGAGGAGGAAGTATACTAGAATGCTCGAACTTATGATGAAGTCATATTCAACAGGAATGTCCAGCTGAGAGGAAGGATCAGAGGCGAAGAGAAGGAGAGAGAAGAATCCAAGAAGAAGGTAGAGCAAGAAGAAGCTGAAAAATATTCCCCCATTTCCATTTAAACACACTCAATATCTGTAGAATAATAAGAAGAAGAAGCACCAATTGATAAAAAGAGGAGAGACAAAGAGAAAGTCTTAAAAAAGAAGAACAATGTGGAAAATAAGAAGAAAAAGATTGAGGTCGACAAGGCCAAAACTAAAGTTGAAGAAGAAGAAAAAGATGCAGTAGAGCGAGAGCCCAAACGAAAGGAACAAGTGACAAAGGAAATAGCAGCAAAAGCAACAAAAAAACAAGAAAAAAATAAAGCTAAAGAGGTATCTGACAAAGTTGTTGAAGAAGAAAGGAACTAAAGACACAAAAAACAAAGGGAGGGACGCACATCCCATGGAAACGAACATTTTGGAAACATCTACTGGTGTTGTAGAAACATATCTACCAAGAAATGACTTAGGACTTGGGATCTAGGAGCCATTTTAGTCGAGCGAAGTACTGGAACTAAGGATATTCACCTATGAAATCAAGACATGCATGATTGTATAGGAGTAGGTGAAGAAAGTGTCAGTAACAAAAGGAGCGCCTATCTTGGTTGTCACTCATATTCTCATAACAGGAGATGTTAGAGAAGATCATGTAGCAACAACGAGGGTCAGATCTATGTTTATTAACACCAATGTAGATAACATACAAAGATTATGCTAGAAAAATAAAGAGAAAGAGGAAAGGATCAAATATCTAGAAGAAAAACTTCAGTAGGTCAAGATTGATGAAAGAAGCCTTCAAAGCTTCAAAATTGGCATTGAGAAAGTCAAGAACGAATTGGAAGGAGCCATCATTGACATGTACACTCACCTGCACCTATTCCAAAATGTAGCTGCAATAATCATTAATAAAAAACCGAATACGGCGAAGCTGACACAGTATAACATCATTCGTGAAGGAATAACTAACATAGACAAATGGATAGAAGAAAGTCTAGATGCATCGCCTGAGTTATACCGACCGTAAAAAATGGAGAGAAAGATATATGTATATGCACTAGATCTGTTGGTCCTAAGGCCTGCACCTAACTTCTAAGGGAAGAGCTAGGCCACCTCAATTGTTGGAATGATTGGTTTTTTATAGGTTTGATTGATTTGTTTGATGGTCAGCTGATGAATGAGCTTTCAAGGACATGGACCTAGTTGGATTGTTCAAAAACATCAACTATAAGGTTTTCCTTAGATGGTGGCATGCATTATGGTAAGAAGATAAAGATATAAATAAAACAGAAGAAATACTAACAAGCATACAATTTGTCACTTTTTGTATGCACTTTCAGATTTGAAATAATATTTGAGATCTAAAACATGTAACTGAACATAAATTCTCCAAACATGTTGTATGGTAGTAAATAATTTACTAAGACAATAGTTGAAATCATGTTGTATGATACTAAATAATTCACTAAGACAATAGTTGAAAAGAGAATAAACAATGATTCACATACATTTCACATGCATTCAAATAAGATAATAAGAAAAACAAGATTTAAGAAGAAATAATCTGTCACTAGAAATTATATTCACTAGGTGGGAAACTTAGCAGTTTTACACTTCAAAGCTCAGTCAAAATCATGATGCTTGATACCAAAAAAAATGAACCCATTTACATTCATAGATTCCTCTATTTATTCATCAAGAGAGGGTTTGAATACCTATCTCGAATCTAAGTTCTAGAGTTCAACTCTACATTACATTCAGACCTATAGACATAAACTTCACTATTCAGTTCTAATTACAATTCGTGAACATTTCTTTAGACTAAGTGAAGTTGAGTTCAAGTGCTAGTCCATAGGGATAACTCCCCATCACTTCAACCTTAATCAAAACACTATTCTTATCAAAAGAATAAATTAATTACAACTAGCAGTAATATCTCTAACTAAACCAAAAAGATTTGATCACTGTAAATGGAGCTATTGTTGATAACTAAAGTGAAAGATTTGCATAATAAGAGTCTTCATAAGTTGTAAGTTGTTTTGACTTTTCATTTATTCCCATGCAGGCCAATAAATAGATACCAACCTCGAATTCTAGTAGACCAAGATGGAACAGGCTCTGAATTATCTTGCTTTTTGACAACAATATACATCATATAATCTCCTTCAGAAACATGCAGGTTTTTTGGTGTCTCTTCTGCAATTTTTGATAATTTTTTTGTAGCTTTGTATTTTGTAGTTCAAGAGCCTGTTTTTGTTGTTGCAGGTCTTGGATATGATGCCTCGTGGTATCATTCTATTGTTTGAGGGCTTGCACTTGCTGATGACTGTCATTCATGTCCCTATCATCTTCAATTTTAGGCTTGATCTCTGCCTTTACTCTGCTCAGACTTTTGGGTTCATGTTCTTCCTCAACATGACTATTAAGATCAATGGATATATTTTCCTTTCTTGGTCTCATCTCATATCTATGTTTCTTCTCAGGTATTTCATTAATGGTGTCTTTCCCAGGTTCATGTACCATCAACATTTTCCCCTTTTCCTCTGGTTTGATATCCTCTAAAATATGCTCTATCTCTGCACTTATGTCTTCAAAATATTTCTCAAGGTCTGGACCAATGTCCACCAAATCTTTCTCTAGTTGTGAATCAACAATGTAATATGTTTCAAAAACAATAGGTTTGACACCTGAGGTCTCCCCTTTGTTGTGTCTCTTCCTGGTCTTTCCCCCTCTCATCCCCTTCAAGGTGTGGATGGTCATTTCCTCCATGTTGGAGAACTCAGAGAGGTCTTCATCAATATCTTGATCTTCAATCACTATGGGTTTTTTCTCTTTGAGGGATGGATCAAACATGTCTTTGGAGTTCAGCCTCAATTAGTTAGTTAGCCTAGTTTTTCGATTGGTTTTTCTTGGAATTTTTTGGACTTGGTTCCCCTTTCTCTTTTATTTTCTATTTTTCCACAGGGGGCTCTTTAATCTGTGTGCCTAATGACACAAATTCAACTGCAACAATATCACTTCTAGACTACTTATTCCTCCTCTATTTTCTTTTGTTCAATTTGGTAGTTTTGTCTACCTACATAGTAGTGAGCACAAGATCAACCTTAAGATGTTCAAGGGAAGATTGGACTACTGGGTTGGCCTATTTTTCTTCCTTTTGACATAATTCCTGACATAAACCTTACCACTTTATCTTTCCCTCTGCTTCAATGTAGATTAGCTCAATTTCCTTTGAGGAATTTCCTCTTTCTCTAGAGTAATGGATATTGATTTATCTGATTAGGTTTTTCTTTTTGCAGGTAAGGTCTTATGTTAGGCTCGTTGGGTGGATTTGGATGAACTCCCAAGTTCAGTGGAAACCACATCTTCCTGGGGATCCTCAACCTCCTTCTCTTCTAGTTTTTGGTCAATTTCATGTTCTTCCTGTAACCCTAAAGACCCTAGAAACTCTTTCCAAGACATACCCAATTCGCTGAGATAAAAAAGAACCAATATTTTTATAAACCCCTAATGATAGAGGCTCCTGTGAGCATCTTCTTGGTAATTCTAGATTCTTTTAGACATATTAGTTAGGATTTTAAGCAGGTAGAAGGGGAGGTTCATTTATTTGTCACCATTTAAATGCATGAGGAAGATAATGTAATAACAATAAAAAATTGAAAACCTACCTTCTCCCATGATATATATTTGTATTTTAGATATGATTCCCCTCCATTATGTTTCAACCAAATCGAGGTTTTGATGTTTTTCCACCAGAAACTGATTGCACACTTCAGTTGGAAATTTCCCCTTTTTAAACCACCTCTCTCCACTGATAAGGAGAGCGCATTCTCTAGTGATGAAGTGTTATGTTATGTGGATGGCTATGCCCCCGATCTTAGTCTAGAATCCATCAAGGTTTTGTGTGAATATTAGGGAAATTTATGTGTGATTTCCATTGAAGGCACATATGAAGTCAAACCACTCACCCCTGATAAAGATATCTCTGATCTCTGGTATAGAATCAAACAATTCGATCCCTATTGGCTCTACCCTGTTTAACTATCAGCACTCTCGTGGTGATACCAGTTTGCCTTAGTTTCCTCTGTTGACAATGGTGATCGAGGGTATGCATTGTTTCAGGTTCACTCACAACCTGCAATAATAATTGCACAAGGCACAAGCACACACGATCTAGCACAAAACTTGCAATGATAATTG
>ML819180.1:28009-42766 GCA_009831015.1 Picea engelmannii
ATGGAGAAATTACTAAGTTGACAAGTGGTTAGAAGTGGGTTAACCCTAAAATAAGGAAAGTGGGTTAAGATGGTTAAAAGGTAACCCATTGAGGAAGCTACATGAAAGTATAAATAAGAGGCAAGGCTCTCTCATTTTAATCAAAATTGAGCATATTGAATATCTACAAGTGACTAAGGTAACCAAAGGATATCTAAGCCGAATTTCAGAGGGAAGGTGAAGTAAAGAAGGCCTAAATTCAAGGGAGGATAAATTCTTTTGATGATGCTTTCTAAGGTATGTTATTTACATGTCATCTCACCATTTTCGTAATAATTTTTTTTCTAGAATGATTCAGACTGTGAAATTGGGAGTACATTGAGGAAACATATCCAAGTATCTGTGATGCAAATTTCAACTTGTGGGTGGTTGTATTTTTGGAGTTACACACCATGGAAAATAGGGTTTGTGGCTAGTCCTAAAACTAGTCTAAAACAAGTGTTTTGGGTAAAAATGTCATAACTTCTTCATAACAGATCCAAATTCAGTAAGACCAAATGTATTGGTTAGAGTGCAGTCTTTAGTATTCTGTGTACAATTTCATATCCATACAACAAATATTCCATGCGGGGAATGCTCTACATGTTCGCTCTCTAGAATAAGCCATAATTCAACAAGGTATTCCATTTTTTCTGTAACTCCTTTTCTGAGAGGTTTCAAGTAGTGAAGTTTGGAGGAATTGCATAAAAGACACTAAAGAACATTGTGTACCATTTTTTAGATCTTTATTCATTACAGGTACATATTTATGATTATTCCAAGTTAGGGTTTTTGACTAATCCAAAATTAGTCATGTGAGACTAAAATGAAGTTTGATGAAAATGATAGTCTCTTGTTGTTAAAGTTAAGGAAGGTTTGCAGGTATGTGATCTTATACACCAGGTCTATTACAGAGTTACAAATCATATTTGGATGATGAAATTGATGAGGGATTTTGGTTGAGGTACATGTTGGGTACATGGTTGAGACAAGTAGTTGATGAGTTGGCACATACATGAAGTGTATAGTTGATGATGTTGGTACATATTGATGAGTAGTTGATACATGATTGCTACATACTTGGTACATGGTTGGAGGAACTTGTTAGTAGTATTGTTGACACATGGTTTATGGATGATGTAGCATACTTGTATTGGTATATTATTATAAGCACATATTGATCTTGGTGATGATTATGAGTTGTTGTGTTATTCTTGGTTGATGCACATCTTTGAGAGTTGTCTTGGTGATTGATCTGGGTGAGTAGATCTGATTTGGTTGATAATATTGATGAGATAGGTTGTTGTGATAGGTCGTTTGGACAGGTTGTTGTGACATGTTATTTGTACAGGTTTGGTGCATGGTTGATGCACTTGTTCATGGTATATGTTGAGGTACAGGTTGGTGCATGGTTGATGCACTTGTTTATGGTACATGTTGATTACAGGTTGTTTGGTACATGTCGGTGCATGGTTGATGCATTTGTTTAAGGTACAGGTTGATTACAGGTTGAGGTACAGGTTGATGTATGGTTGATGCATGGTTTAGGTTATTGGTGCAGGTTGTTTGGTGTAGGTTGATTGGTACAGGTTTACAACAGTATATCTCACAGTGATAGTGTGACAGTGGTTCCATCATTCTACTTCTACATCAGGGTGGTTGGATGGAGAAAGGACAGGTGGTTGTAGCCACCTTACGGTTGTATCTGGAGAACATAGGGGGTCATAGCCTCATGTTGGTTGTAGCCAAAGAATTGGGGAGTTGGAGCTTCCCTCAGGTTGTAGCCTGAAAAATTAGGGGATTGGAGCTTTCTTCCAGTTGCAGTTGGAAAACAAAGGAAGTTGGTGCTTCCAATGAATGTAATTCTTAAAGACATATAAGAAAAAACATTCTTTGGTTTTCTCCCGCTTTGGGTTTCCACGTAAAAACACTGGTGTATTGTGTATGTGTATGATTGCTCATTTATTCATTGTTTATTTACTCTGAAACTATTGGATGATAATGCTACATTGATATAACACTTGCATATTGTGGTTAAAAAGGATTGAATTTATCTATTACTGATTCACCCCCCCCCCCTCTCAGTAATCCAAAAATTGGTTTCAGAGCAGGTTCCTTCAGGAAACAATTTAACCACTAGAAGGAGATCATGGATTATTCATAGAATGGAGTACCATTTTGTAATGGTCAGAATGGTTTAAATTATGAGATGTGGAGAATAAGGACGAAAGTATTTTTACAGGCATACGGGAATTATATTTATCTATTAGTTGTTACAGGATATGATAGTTCAAAAAGGGCAAAGACTACAGCCAAGAAGGAATTGAAGAAGAATAACAAAATAGAAATGGATTTCATCTGGGAAGGATTACCTAATCCGGTAAGAGAAAAGGTTGGTAATTGTTCATCATCCAAAATAATTTGGGATAAGTTACGTGACATATATTCTTCACCCATCACAGATTCAGAAAATGCCAAAGAAGATGCAGGTATAGATCAGGAAGAAATATGTTCACCATGTCAAAAAGATTCAGAAGATGAAGAGTACATAATCAACAGAGGTATGTTGTTTTTCTTTAATTGTGAAAAATGCGAACATCTTGAAATAGAATGTCATGAAGGAAATGAGACAAAAAAACAAATTGAAAAAGAAGACAATTATGAGGAAGAATTGATTAGTGTTTTAGATGAATTAAGAGAAGAAAACAAGTCACTCAAGAAAGAATTGATGAAACAAAATGAAAGTGTTCACATTTTTTAAGAATCCCAACAGGTCATCGAGAACTTAAGAACTCATCTAGAAGAAGCCAGAAATATAGAAGAAAATCTTGAATATCAAAAGCAGTGTTTGGAAGCCAACATAGCAGCACAGAAGGAAGAAGCAGAAATGATAGATAAGATATTTCCAGATCATCTTAAGGAAAGAACTAACGATCTAAACCATCTTGATTTAGAGTTTGGTCAAGAAGAGAAAGTACTTGAAGAAGAAATAATCACATTAAAAATTCATCTTGAAGAAGCGAAGATAACAAAAGAAGTCATGAAGTCTCAGATATTAAATAAATAAGAAGAGGTTGAGAAGCTTGAAGAAGAAGTTTTCACATTAAGAAGTAAAATCGTCAAGCTCAAAAAGAACGTTGAAGAGATAGAAACATCCACATCAGTTACAGAGAATGAAGAGAAACACTCTAGGTTGCTAGAAAAGAAGAATGAAGAAAATAGAAAGAGTTATGCAGAAGTACTCAAAGGAAGGAATCATGGTCAACCAGAATCTAAGAAAACTATTGAAGATACATCTTCAAGAAGACCATCTGTGTTCAAGCCAAAAAGAAGATTCAATCATGATCATGATCAGTCAAGGAAGAAATTCAGAAGGACTACACCACAAAGAATATCACTCACTCCCAGGTATGCAAATTTATTTTATGGTCATTGTTTTTATTTTACTAATTTTGGACATAAGGTTGCATATTGCATGGATTATAAAATAAATGTTCAAGCAAGAAGTGCCTATGTGGCCACACGTAACATTGAGTGTTACAAATGTCATAACTATGGACACATAGCCAATGATTGTAGAAGCATGATCAATACTTCCATGAAAGAGAACATTGATATCATACATAAGAAAGTATGGAAAAAAAATAGGAAGAACAGTGAACAAAGACCGGGTATCATAGATCGCAAGATTGACAATAAAATGAGATGAAGAAAATTCTACATAGAAAAATAAAAATATCAGAAACAAAAAGGTTTGGAAAATCACTGAAAGAAAGGAAGGACGGGTAAATAAGGAACGGGTTCAATAGATTGTACTTTCAGGAATTGTAGTGAAAGATGAATCCACAAACAGAAAGAAATAATTTAGAGCTCGGAGAGATAATGAATCTACCCATGAAGATGATGATGAATCTAACAATGAAGATGATGATGAATACAAATCAGAGCAGGAATTGGTCTGAGCCATCCGACTTAGAGACTCCCAGGTAATATGAATATTAGATGGGAGGAGTCTATGCGATAGTTATGATAGACCAAAGAACCATCATTCGAGCAACTTGCAGAGTTTGAGAATACAGATTCAGAGAAGTCAGTTAGCAGAAGTACAGTTTGATAGATTAATCAAGATTTCGTGATAGTATAGTGATAGATGGGTCAACATTATGGACATTTGCGCAAGTAGAGTCTTGGATAGTATGGACATAGATGGATTCGTAATAACACTTAGCAGGTTTGGACAGATATATGACAGTGGAAGAGAGCATGGATTCATATATTGGTTCAAAGAGTGGTTCAGAGATAAAGGAACATTATCATAATTGATGATAATTACACAGGAAATGGCTCAAACAATGCTAATGGATTCCAAATTGACGTATATGTTTTGGACACATGCAGTGCATACAACAGTTCACATTCAAAACAAAGTAATGCTCAGAAAAAACAATGACAAAACTCCCTACGAACTATAGAAAGGAAGCGCAGACAACAACCTCTACATCAAGGTAACTCAAGGTAGTATTTTATTAATTGAAATTTATGTTGATGATATTGTTTTGGAAGTACTAATGACAGGTTAATCCAGAAATTTGCAAAGGATATGCAACATGAATTTGAAATTTCATTACTCCAAGAACTATCCTTTTTTTTGGGTCTTCAGATATGTCAAAGCAACCAAGGAATTTTTATTTCTCAAACTAAGTATATCAGATAAATGCTAAAAAGGTTTAGAATGGAAGATTGCAAACTAGTTACCACTCCTATGCAGACTAGTTGCAAGTTGAGAAAAGATGATGATTCAAAGTCTACAGACTAGAGGAAATACATGTCAATGATTGGTAGCTTACTATATGTGACAACATCTAGACCAGATGTAATGTAGGCAGTTGAACAGGTGGAATGATTTCAAGCAGCACCAAAGGAATCACATGTATTAGAAGTAAAGAGGATTTTCAGATATCTCAAAGGAACATAAGAGTTTGGATTATGGTATCCAAAAGGAAAGGATATATCACTTATTGCCTGCATAGATGCAGATTGGGCAGGTTACATTGATGACCGACAAAGCACCAATGGAGCAGCGTTCTACTTGGGTGAGTGTTTAGTATCATGGCTAAGAAATAAATAATCATCAATATCCATATCTACAGTCGCGACAGAGTATATTGCACCAGCATGATGTTGTACATAGGTTCTATGGATGAAACAAAATTTGATAGATATAAAGGTTGGGTATGATGATCCCATTCCAATCTATTGCAATAATACAAGAACCATCAGTATCTCAAAGAAATCGGTGATGCACTCCAAGACAAAGCACATTCCAATCAAGTATCATTTTCTACGGGAACATGTTATAGAGAAGAGCATCAGAGTTGAATATGTGGGCACAAAAGAACAAGTGGCAGACATCTTTACAAAACCACTTCCACGGGAAGCCTTTGAGTATCTACTCTAGAGACTCAGAGTCATTTCTACTCCAAAATGAATTCTTTTGAATTCTTATCTTATATGTCTTAGATTTACACGAGGAAGCACGATAAAGAGGACAGTTCAGGTCGGGAGATCAATTTCAAGAAGACTTCAGTCAGGGGGAGTATCCCCAAGGACAGTTCAGTTAGGGGGAGCAACCCCGGATGGAAAGATACCTTTGTCATTGATGACAAAGGGGGAGAGATTTATCAGATGCAAAGGTAAAGGTCAAGGGGGAGCATGAGTGACATGAATTTAGTATTACATCAGAGTTTTTCCATCAATGCTAAAGGGGGATATTGTTGATTAATTGGGTTGGTTGTCATTGATGTAAACCCTTGAAGAAAGTCAGGTAGCGAATTCTGGTAGCACAATGGTTTGGGTAATGGACCCAAGTTTGTTTGATGGATAATGGTATCAGTTTTGATATATTTGTACGTAATTCTATTCCATATGGATAGTACATGTCATTCCATTTCCGGTGGTATGTGGAACGTCACATAACTCCTCACGGTTAGAGAGTTATGGCCATGTGAAGTTGGAGAAAGGTTTGGGTAATGGACCCAAGTTTGTTTGATGGATAATGGTATGAGTTTTGATATATTTGCAGGTAAAAACATTCTATATGGATAGTACATGTCATGTCATTTCCATTGGTATGTGGAACGTCACATAAATCCTCATGGTTAAAGAGTTATGGCCATGTGAAGTTGGAGAACCCTCATGAGTCATCTAGAAGCCCCAAAAGGTCAAAGTAGTCAAAGTGGTTTAAGAGATTTTAGAAGGTAAATAATAAAGTGAAGTGATGAGTGTACTATAAGTCAAAGTGAATACAAAATAAATTATTTAAATAATAAATTTAATGGAGAAATTACTAAGTTGACAAGCGGTTAGAAGTGGGTTAACCCTAAAATAAGGAAAGTGGGTTAAGATGGTTAAAAGGTAACCCCTTGAGGAAGCTACATGAAAGTATAAATAAGAGGAAAGGCTCTCTCATTTTAATAACACTTGAGAATATTGAATATCTATGGGTGACTGAGGTAACCAAAGGATATCTACGGCGAATTTTAGAGGGAAGGTGAAGTAAAGAAGGCCGAAATTCAAGGGAGGATAAATTATTTTGATGATGTTTTCTAAGGTATGTTATTTACAAGTCATCTCACCATTTTCACAATAATTTTTTTTATAGAATTATTCAGACCATAAAATTGGGAGTCCATTGAAGAAACATATCCAAGTAGTTGTGATACAAATTTCATCTTGTGGGTCGTTGTATTTTTGGAGTTACACTCCGTGGAAAATAGGGTTTGTGGCTAGTCCTGAAACTAGTCTAAAACAAATGTTTCGGGTAAAAACGTCATAACTTCTTCATAACAGATCCAAATTCAGTAAAACCAAATGTATTGGTTAGATTATAGTCTGTAGTATTCTTTGGACAATTTTCAGAACCATACAACAAATATTCTGTGTGGGACACTCTCTACAAGTTCTCTCTCTAGAATAAGCCATAATTCAACAAGGTATGTCATTTTTTCTATAACTCCTTTTCTAAGAGGTTCCAAGTAGTGAAGTCTGGAGGAATTGCATAAAAGAAACTAAAGAACATTGTGTACCATTTTCATATATTTATTCATTACAGGTACATAGTTATGATTATTGTAAGTTAGGGTTTTTGACTAATCCAAAATTAGTCATGTGAGACTAAAGTAAAGTTTGATGAAAATGCTAGTCTCTTGTTGTTAAAGTTAAGGAAGGTTTGCAGGTATGTGATCTTATACACCAGGTCTATTACAGAGTTACAAATCATATTTGGATGATTAAATTGATGAGGGCTTTTGGTTGAGGTACATGTTGGGTACATGGTTAACATAAGTAGTTGATGAGTTAGCACATACATGAGGTGTATAGTTGATGATGTTGGTACATATTGATGAGTCATAGTTGATGAGTAGTTGATACATGATTGGTACATACTTGGTACATGGTTGGAGGCACTTTTTATTAGTATTGTTGACACATGGTTTATGGATGATGTAACATACTTGTATTGGTATATTATTACAAGCACATATTGATCTTGGTGATGATTATGAGTTGTTGTGTTATTCTTGGTTGATGCACATCTTTGAGAGTTGTCTTGGTGATTGATCTTGGTGAGTAGATCTAATTTGGTTGATAAGATTAATGAGACAGGTTGTTGTGATAGGTTGTTTGGACAGGTTGTTGTGACATGTTATTTGTACAGGTTTGGTGCATGGTTGATGCACTTGTTCATGGCACAAGTTGAGGTACATGTTGGTGCATGGTTGATTTACTTGTTTATGGTATAGGTTGATTACAGGTTGTTTGGTACAGGTTGGTGCATGGTTGATGCACTTGTTTATGGTACATGTTGATTACAGGTTGAGGTACAGGTTGATGCATGGTTTAGGTTATTGGTACAAGTTGTTTGGTGTAGGTTGATTGGTACAGGTTTACAATAGTATATCTCACAGTGATAGTGTGGCAGTGGTTCCATCATTCTACTTCTACGTCAGGGTGTTTGGATGGGGCAAGGATAGGTGGTTGTAGCCACCTTATGGTTGTAGCCGGAGAACATAGGGGATCATAGCCTCCTTCTGGTTGTAGCCAAAGAATTGGGGAGTTGGATATTCCCTCAGGTTGTAGCCTGAGAAATTAGGGGGTTGGAGCCTCCTTCCAGTTGCAGCTGGAAAACAAAGGAAGTTGGTTCTTCCAATGAATGTAATTCTTAAAGACATATAAGAAAAATAATTATGTGGTTTTCTCCATCTTTGGGTTTCCACGTAAAAACACTGGTGTACCTTGTATGTGTATGATTTCTCATTTGTTCATTTTTTATTTACTCTACAACTATTGGATGATAATGCTACATTGATATAACACTTGCATATTATGGTTAAAATGGATTGAATTTATCTATTATTGATTCATAGGGAACAAATGCACACGATCTCGAGGGTACAAGGAGCATGTGAGCATGATCTGGGCACCAACGCGCTTTTATTCAAACTTTGAAATATTTTTAAAACCTAAAAACTCATAAAATAGACTCTATCTGTTGATTGGAAGAATGATGGAATTCTTGGAATCAACACCTTTTTTCACTTATAGGCCAAGGTTATCCTTTTTGTGATTCATTCAGTGATATAACCATAGTGATAGGACTTATCCAATTCAAATCAATACTTGACTTGACCATGTAAAGAGAAAACGAGTAACAAATAAGCAAATAAGGGGAAGACATAAAATGAAATGGCTTAACACACAATGAAGTAGAAAACATAACTAAGGGCTAGGTTGAACTATGAATTGGTTGGTTCGAGGAATATAATGAAGAGGTGTAGGCCTATGATCTAACATCGGCTCCAACTGGGGGTATCACTTCCCGGTGAGGTTCTAAGAGCAACATACTTGTGTGCCTTAATTATTTATTTCCGCCACCATGCCACCAATCACTTTACTCCCTTTTTACTAGACTTGACATCTATCTCATTTTAACTGAGAACCAAATCTATAACTATACCCTAGTGCCTTTATTGGGATATGGATTCTTTTATTCAAACTAAACTATTGAATCATACTGAAAATCAAAAGAGTTATGTACAGACTAAACCACCTCTGGTTCATCAAGTAAAGTAATGCTTCAGGAAGTGCCCATTGACTGGGATTCCAAAGATCTCAGTGCCATCCATATTTTGCAATATAAAGTTATTGTTATATAGAACTTTGGCTACCTTTAAGGGACCAAACCAAAGGTTATCAAACTTACCATTCTTGAGCTTGTCCTCCCTCCTGGAATCCCATGTCAGAACCAATTCACCTGCTTAAAAAGAAAATTTATTGGTTTTCTTGTCAAAGGCTTCCTTGACCTTGCTCTGTTAAGCCTCAATTTTATCATTTAATATTTCTCTTCTTTGTTGAACTTCAATAATCTGAAAAATCCTCCTTTGGATGTCAGTAGGCTCCTCCACTTCCTCCTATAAAAATTTCAACACTAGTATACCAAGCTAGGTTGGAAAAACAACATCCACCCCATAGACTAGCTGAAATGGAGGGGTACCCAATGAATTATTGGTGTTGATCCTGTCAGCCCATAAGGCATACTTCAGTTTGGAATCCCATGATTTTTAATTTTCAGCCAACAATTTTTTGATGATCCTGATGAGGGTTTTATTTGATGACTCTACCAACCCCTTCCCCTATGGGTAATATGGTGTAGAATGTGTCAGGATAATGTTGTAATTCTCGCAGAAATCAATCATGGCCTTGGATTTGAATGCCTAAGTGTTTTTTGTTACTAGCTTCTTCGGGCATCCAAACCCGACAAAGATGTTTGTTTCCAAAAAATTTGTGATCACCTTGTCAGTAACATTCCTGGTAGGAATAGCTTCAATCCACTTTGTAAAGTAATCAGTGGCAGTAAGAATCCACATGTGTTGTCCACTGGAGGGTGGGTTTATCTCACCTATGAAATCTAGGCCCCATTGTTGAAATGTGACATTAGCAGTAATGGGTTTCAGGGGTAGTGAGAGCAATTTATGCTTTCCAACAAATTTATGACACTCTTCACAAGTTATGACCATGGTAAACACATCGGAAAATATGGTGGGCCAGTAGTATCCAGCCCTTCGAACTTTGAGGGTTGTAGATTTCCAATGTTGGTGCCCTCCAAAAAATCCTTTATGCATATTAGTTGTAACTTGTTTTGACTCATCTTCATCCAGACACTTCATCAAAATACCAACAAGGTATTTACAATATAAATTTTGGTTTAAAATGCAGTATTTTACAGCCTTTAATTTAAGAGACCTAGTTTTGTATTTTTCCAGCTCTGGTGGGCATTCTAGGTGCTGTAAAAAATAAATGACATCTCTATACTAGGGTGAAAGAGAATACTTATCAAGTACATGCATGTTCTTCTTCTCAACTTATATGAATGGAGCATCTGACTGGTTGAAGATATGGTGCAATTCCAGTGCTTTGCAATTTGAATCAAATAACATTTTTTCAAGGCCCTGTCCCTTGATTAGTTTAGTGGGATTTATGTGCAAATCATATTTCAGAATTTGACTATCCATTTTCCCCTCTTACCCTCACTGTCTGGCTGGACAAGGATCTCCTTTACATTACTGCTAGGGACATAAATTGTTATCATGGACTGCAGAACATAAACCCTGAAGGACTTCAAGGCCTTCCTTGAGGAATAAGCTTGCTTCTCCAAAATGTCATATTTCAATTTTGCATCATGTTTTCTTGAAGAAGGCAATGGGACGTTCATTCCCTTATTCATTATTTTGCAGAAGTACAACAACAATAGTCACCTCAAAGGAAAAAGAGAAAATCAAGAATTCTTTGGAATAATCTGGACTAACAAGAACATGGGCTTCAATTAAATCCTGCTTTATCCTTCGGAAGGATGATCTCGCTTCCTGTGTCCATTTAATGTCAACATATTTTTTCGGCATGTTGGTAATAGGCCTAATGATCTCAACAAAGTTTGGTACGAATCACCTTAAGAAAATTATTTTGCATATAAAAGATTGTATGGCCTTCTTATTTCTAGGGATGTCAGTTTTCTGAATAGAATCCACTCTTTTCGGGTCTATCTTTATCCCTCCTGCAGATATAATGTGGCCTAGGAGATTTCCTTCTAACATAGAAAAATGGGATTTTTTTGGATTCAAAGAGATTCCATACCTTCTGCATTTTTGAAACATTTGGTTCAGGCGTTGCATATGTTCATCATCAGATTTTGAAAATATGGTGATGTCATCAAGGTAAATCACCATGAATTTGTCCTTTTCACCCACAAATGCAATGCCCATGGCCCTCTAAAAGGTGGCCCCTACATTCATCAATACAAAGGAAATTTTATCATACATGAATGTGTCCATTGGGGTAGTGAAGGAATCTTTTTCTTTCTCTTCTTCAAGTACTGCTATTTGATTGTATCCGGAATAGTCATCTAACATGGAAATTTAGTGAGCACCTAATACCCTCTGCAAAATGTGGTCCATCTTGGGAAATGGATAGTTTTCTTTCAACGAACACCTGTTCGGGTTTTTGAAGTCCACACATAAGCATATTTCACCACTCTTTTTCCTGACAGGCTCTAAGTTGGCCACCCAATCTGAATATCTCAAGGGAAGAATGATTTTGGCATCAAGCATCCTTTTCAATTCCTTTTCAATAATAGACATAAGCAAAGGATTAAATTGTCTAATTTTCTTCATAAATGGATTAGAGCCCATTTTAAGAGGAATATTATGATTAATGATGTCAATATCAAATGTCTTCAGGTCCTCATAAGACTAGCAAAAATATCAGCAATTTTTTTCATAAGGATGACATACATGACCCTCTGCTCATCTGGCAGTGCTTTGGATATCTTGACAATTTTGGGATCTGCAGCTATTGGCCCTTGACCAATTTTTGGGAGATCATTGGTCAAGTTTGACCTATTTTGGGACTTTGACAGCCTTTCGAAGGCGGAGCACAAGACAAAGCAGAGATCGCGGGATCTCAGCCCCTTTTTGGGTCCTTTTTGGGATTTGGGATTATGTAACGGGTATGGGGATGTCAGCCCATGGGTTTACCCATGTTTAGGCCTATTTTGTAAAGTATAAATAGATGTCTAGGAAATGTAAGGAGGGGCATAGGCATATACATACATATATCTATGTGATATTGGGCTAAGTGCTAAGTATGGATTGTAGATGCTTTGTGCATACTGTGTGAGACTTGCAGAGCTACGTGCAAGTAATTGTAAGAAGGCTTGGTGTTGTACCCTAACTTGAAGAAGGAGGATCTAGCAGAGTGCATGCAGATCTCTTGTCTTCTATGGAGTAGGATTTTGATGCTATGTGCTTGTAAGAATATTGACTGAAGATAATAAAGAAGAAGAGTTGGTGGATGTAGCCCCAGGGTGGGGGTGAACCACGTACATGATGTGTTGCTATGATTTGTTCCATGTGTTGATGTGTTTATGTATTTACTTGATAAGTGATTTGATATATATAGATAAATCTATTTATTCTTTGTGCTAACAATGTATATGGATGTTAGATCTGACCTATGTGAACTTTCTTAGTGCTTAAATCTGCTAGATCTAATCTATCTCTTTATGATAAGTGCTTAGATACGTTAGATATGAATAAATGTTGCGATGCTATGTTTTATATGCAGAGTAGATACTAAGTTGAATGTTGATGAACTGTAGTTGCTAAGTTCTCTAATAGTCATTAGAATCACAGATCTGTGTCCTAGCTAAGGTTGCAGACACTAGATTCCTGCAACCACCCCTGCCTCTACCTCGGGTGAGACTTCATCTGCTTTGCAGGTGTTTCCAAAAGGGTCGGTAGTTAGGGTTTTGTTGGTGCGTTGTTGTAGCGTTGAACCCTAGGTATGCCCTTGTGCCAACAAATGGTTCTGTTGCCAGGACTTGAAACTGTGATTGTTGGGAACCGAGGAAGAAGAATCTTTATGCAAAGATCTGACTTGAAACTGTGATTGTTGGGAACTGAGGAAGAAGAAGCTTTGTGCAAAGATCCGACCTGAAACTGTGATTGTTGGGAACTGAGGAAGAAGAATCTTTTTGCAAAGATTCGACCTGAAACTGTGAAATCTTTGTGCGTAGATCTGTTGCCCTAGTGCACAACATTCCACTTGACCTGTGAATCTATGTGCCAAGAAAAGAGGTCGGATCTGAAGAAAAGAGGTAAATATCTGGAAGCTCTGTACTATGATAAAGGTAAGAATAGTGAAAAGTTATAGATCTGAAAGCTTTGTGCTCTGTAAAAGTAAGATAAGTGGAAATTTTTGTTTCAACAGTATGGATCTAGGTATGATTGATAGATTTTGTCCTAGCTTGAAAACTAGGGCACTGATAGATGAAAGAAGGTTTGGCATGCGTAAATTTGATAATAATAGTGAAAGATATGTTATATCTATGCATAGAAAGAATGTTTGTACTAATAAGTGGATGCATGTTAAGCCCTGATATTGGCTCATTACCCCTCAATTGGGGCATATTATATTAGTAATGTTATTTTATTTATGTCATATTTAGGCCATTAGTTGTAATTATACCTCCTAGTCTCCTATATATACCAAGGAGACATTTTCATTTTGAATCATCTTGTACTTGAACATTTAAGTGGGGTAAAAGGAGGTTTCCACCTTGAAGAGTCTTATTATATGAAATTATCTCTTTTTCAAGGCGTTGATTACTTTTCCTGAGGTTTTTCTATGCTATATTGATGTTTGGCTCTTAACATATGGTATCAGAGCTCAAGGTCTTGGGGTTTCACTGCTACATCTGAGACACCGTGGAATTTTCGCTATAACTTGTTTTCTACAATGTTTCAGAAGGAACGGCTTGGAGGATATTTAGTATATGTATCAAGGTACGTTGGGTTCAAAATTCAGCTCCTGAAGCCTTATACTTTCGGAGATACAACCTATACAAGATAGGGTTCTGGAGTCATCCTGAAATGAGTCATTGCGGAGTTTTCACTATAATTTTTTTTTTGTAACATTTCAGACCATGAACTATGGAGGCCATTTACAGAAATTAGTAAGGTATCTGTGGTAAAAATTTCAGATTTTGGGTCATCTTAAATTTGTAGATACACCTTTTGTAAGATAGGGTATCTGACTAGTCCTATTGACTAGTCTCAAGAAGGAATTACAAGTAAAACAATCATAACTTCTTGCTAGAGTATCCAAATTGAGTGGGACTGGTTTCAATGGATCGTGGACAGTCTGTAGTATTTTGGGTGTGAGTTTTAGAATTTGATATCAATTATTTTGTGCGGGGCATGCTATGCAAGTGAGATCTCCAGGAAAGGACAAAAACGACAAGTTATGAGGAAGTTACCATAAATTCCACTTGGCACATCCAATTTTGATCAGACCTATGGAATTGCAGAGAAGAAATATCAGAGAACTACCTAAAAGAAAGTTTCATACCCAAAAGGCCCAAAACTTGGGAGAGAGAACAGAATAAATATTGTCTAGCAAAACCGCCTCAAAATCAAGATTCAAAAGTGATACTTGGCCAACATGCCACCAAAAAAGGGACCTTCTACACCAAATAAGCCTGCAGAAAATCCTAATTGGACTCTTGATGAAGGTGAAGAAATGCGTAGGGACATAAATGAACTACAAAAGAATATGGATTCAATGGAAGCTAAGTTGGATACTAAGATGGATTCAATGGAAGCTAAGTTGATGGATTCAATAGAA
>ML819180.1:46905-60177 GCA_009831015.1 Picea engelmannii
TCATCTTGTACTTGAACATTTAAGTGGGGTAAAAGGAGGTTTCCCCCTTGAAGAGGCTTATTATCTAAAATTATCTCTTTTTCAAGGCGTTGAGTACTTTTCCTGAGGTTTTTCTATGCTATATTGATGTTTGGTTCTTAACAATGCAGGATCCTAAAAAGAAATGTTTGCAGGTTAGCTACCATGATCCTAGCGGTAAATTACTCACTCCAATGATGACCTATTTTCGTCATCATCAGTGTTGCAAGTGTCGCATATTGGTCACAAGTGTCGCAAGTTTCGCAAGCATCATACTGTTATCTTGCCTATGTCATCTCTCTAAAAACATCAAATGAACACTTAAGACACCTCAAAGACTAGTTTTGAAGAGGAGAAAACAGTTGACAAGGAGTATAAGTCTTTTTCCATATAGAAATCCACTTAAAAGTCATTTTTGGAAGGAAACGCTCCCATATACACTGTCAGGGAGTGCCAATGCTCCCTGACCTCCTTGGGGGGAGTGTTGCAACGCTCTGTGCCCCATTTTGGGGGAGTGCTACCCTTTCTAAGCGAATATTTGGATGGTTGGGAGAAATCAGGGAAGAATCCCTTCATATTTGGAGTTGGTTGGGTTTGGATCTGAGGTCAAGGCTCGACTTTAGGAAATATCCACAACTAAAGGAGAATAATTCTCAACTTATCCCAAGGATCTCTTAAGTGGTTAGGCCTCTCCAAGCCCATATAAGGAGGCCTCTTCATGGTGAAAGAGGAGACATTGTGAAGCTTCAAACTTATGATCTCATAAGTGAGATATCATTGAAGCATCAACATTTTGTGTGGATTATTTGAGCAAGGGTCTGGACAAAGGGATCTTGGTGAAGATGCTGCACTACATCCATGGTTGTAAGCACCACTTTGTTCTCATTAATATAAATCTATGCTTGGCCTGTTTCCTTTAAAGTTTGTGTACATTTCATGAACTTGTTTCTTTCATAGATTCATTATGAAGCTAATCATGGTAGAGTAGGAAGTATCGTTGTTGTTTCTCATTGTACCACAGGACCTTCTGAAGAACTTGGAGATCAAGATCAGCATGGATCGAGCAAGGACAAACGTTGGTCAAAAGGTATTTACTATTCTTCCTTCCTCTTCTTTGATAGTTTATCTTTATAAAAAGGAATGTCAGTGTCCATAATAGCACTTTCTGTCTTGGAGTTAGGAGTTTAAAGTCCAAGAGAGAATCCACTTGTCCGCAGGGGGATTTCTCTGTACCAAGCGCGCAGTACAAGAAAGGCTGGGAATCATTTAAAAGAAAGAGAGGATTAACCCTTTGTTACAGTTGTAGAAGACCGGGACATCTTGCTAAGGAATGACCTGGGAGAAGATCTAGTTGTCTTTGTTGCAAAGCTACGGACCATGAAGTATTGGATTGCCCTAGAATGATTGCTAATCTTGAAGGAATGAATATGAGACAAGAAAACCCTAAGGAATATCCATAAACTAAGATTATGGCAGAACCCCATAAAGAATCAGAGAAAGTATTGCTACAGATGAAAGAAACCCTGAATGGCCACCGACATGTCATCTTATCATAGATCTTCAAAGAAAAAACATGCATAGAAGCAAGAATAGGAGACTTTGACATTTACTGTGTTCTAGATGAGGAAACACAGGTGAATATCATGACAGAAAGAACTTGGGAAGCTATAGGAAGGGTTGTTATGATTCCTTCATTAGGAGGCATAGGACTATTCAAAGGAAAGCTGATAAACCTATGTGGGAAGCTCACCCAGATACCTATGAATGCCAATGGGACTTCGACAGAAGAGGATTTCGAAATTGTTAAATTTATTGAGAACAACGCCCCATTTACCATGTTACTAGGAAAACCTTGGATTGAAAGAGATCAGGCCAGAAGGAAGGAAGAAGAAGAATTTTTAGAGCAGAAGAAGCAAGAGTTAAAATATTTCATGACCAGAAGGATTGCATACTTGATTGAAGAACAGAAGAACAGATCGAAGATATCTAGCACCAGAGACCCAGATGTCGAAGTTGCAAGAACACTAGAAGACCCACAGAAGATTGAAGTACCTATTCCAGAAAAAGAAGAAGTATCACCCTCAAATCTTAGGAAAGAATCTCAACAACGCGAAGTAACTATGCCAAACGCAGATAAGAATCAAAATGGAAAAAGGAATATCGAGAAAAAGCTCACTGGAAAGAAGTCCAAAAAGATAAGTAAGAAGAGAGATAAGATCAAAAAGTTACAGAAGGTTGCAGAGGGAACTTCACAGAAGGAAAATGTGAAAAATTGGAACTTCGTTGGGATAACAGAACAGCGCCACATGGCACTTCACCAAGGTGAAGTAATATAGTCGTCGCGAACAATATAATCGTTTGTCCGACCCTCCAAATGGGTAGAAAGGCATCTATGGTTCGCCACCAAACCATTGGACCGTGCCGTAAGAGATCCATTGCCAAGCTATCTATTTATCCCGTCGCGCCATGCAGCGAGAACAGTTTTTCTAACCATGAATCTGAGCTCGTAGAATCATTGATTTTTCACAGTGATCATCATGATAGTGCCTTCCATCCCATTGCCTTGAGCAGTTACTCTTAGAACCCGAGATTTCCAACCCTAAGGGTATATCTCAGACGAGTTCAGCGCTGCAGAGAAATTTGTCGAAGAAGTTATCATCGACCTCATGACTGAACGAGTAATGTTGATGTCTGCATGTATACAAGCGTCATCGACGAGAGGACTGCAAGCCTCTCCGTCGATTGCTCACAGAGCTGGATCATCTCGACCCTCAGCGGAAAAAGGAACTAAGCACAAAGGTGACCTAGAAAATGTGAAGTTGATTCCAACCATATTGCCCGATTACATCCTGCCTCTGGCTAGCGCAGTGAATCGTGATAGTGTGCCAAGATATTTCAAGTACACCATGGTCACTGCATACCTCCCGAAGGGGATACGCGCAGTTCAAACAGAGCAGGATAAGATCACAGCATTGAAGTTCAACGACTTCAACCTCAGAGATCGCAAGATCTATGGTATGCTCACCCTGTATAAGTACATAACCAGAAAGAAGGGAAAGAACTCAAACATAATCCCTCAGCAGTGGACTATGGACCTCGTGCAGTCCACCCTCTTAAATGTAATGAATATACTGCACTTTAGAAGGCACTAGGAGGTTAACGTGTGCGTTAATCTCCTGTTGTCGTTCTTCCATGGAAGCTACTTGTGGTTAGACCACCATATTACAGTTGACCCAACATTGATCCACAAGATCACGGGACTGAGTATGCAAGGACCCGACCCGCAGGAATTTTATCCAGGAAAATCCACAGATCGCGCGTTGGCACAGAAGATCAAGGATACATATGGTGATGTTGAGAAGGGACTAAGAGGCTACAAGGTAGCTTCCATCCAGAGTGGCACAGTGCACCTAGCATTTCAACTGATAGCTGGAAATTCAGTAAGGAAGAACCAACCTACACAGGCCACCGGCTTTTTCGTTAACCTTGCAGGGAAGTGCACAGAAGGCCTACAGGTGAACTGGGAAATGTACCTAGTTAACCAATTGGAACTAGTCTGTCGAGAAACATAGGATCAAGGTTATGAATTTCATTTTAGCTGGCTCCTAATCCTCATCGCCTTCATTTCCTGGGAGATTTCGGAAGGTGCAACCTTCCCAAATATAGAGTCATTCGAACCGCTTGTTGCGAAGTTCGCTACCCTTTGGTATTCAAGTGATATGAACAAACATTGGAAGTCGAATGCTATGTTTCATACATATTACCTCCAGCTAAAGAGAGCCATCGAATCTAAGCCTCACATGAATCTGAACACCTTACAAAGATTCTGACCTCTAAGGAAGTTCAGCGCAGATCGACACTTCATCTACATTACAATGCGCGTAGATGAACATAAAGAGCAGCTCCAGTCGTATTATAAACTTACAAAAGAAGACCTTGAGGATATCACTAAGGAATGGTTCGTTGACCTTCTTATCCTCACCAACCCTATAGAGATATCTGATCTTGACAGCCCAGAGGACACTCATAAAGAACTGAATACACCCAAGAAGACTGAGGAGGTCCAAAATTTAAGAAGCACCTCAGGAAAGATTGCTTCAGTGTCACCTGACCGAGGGGGTGATGACAAAGTAGAAGCTGAACAGAAGCCAGGCAAAGTAACACTGCCCAGAGATGAGCTTGATCCCTTGAAGAAGGGGAAGGTTTCCCCCCCGAAACCATCTTCCCGTAAGAAATCGAAAGAAACCATGACCAAGATGCAGACTGTCCTCACCTATGATGACTTTGACTTCATCATAGCAGCCCTGAATGATGCTTCACTGGAAATAGCAGAGAAACAAGAATCCAAGAAGGAAGAAATGTATGATATAATTGAAGTCGAACTCTGAGGGGTACAATAGGCCCTTCATTCCAGTCACACAGTCTCCACTGTGCGCCTGCCATCGGGAGAACCAAATTTGGGAGATGAACCAACCCAACTCCACCGACTAGCTGATACAGTCGAAGCTCTCCTATGACGAGCATAAGAATAAATAGAACAAGCCACCCAGGCCTTGAAGCAAGTGCAAGACGTACTCGAAGAAAAACACAACACTGCAGAACAGAAAAATATCGCTCTCCAAGCGAAGTTCGATGAAGAAAAATCACAGATGCAGCAAGGAAAAGAATAGTTGCTCACAGACCAACTCGAAGTGAAAGAAGCAGTCAGTAGAGCACTTTTCTCTGTGACAGTATTAGAAATAAAGGTAGAGGACTGAGTCACACAACAATTAGAGCAACTCACAGAAGCTATCCAGCAGCTACAACAACGCATAGTAGACTTAGAGCTCTGCACAATGCCTGAGACTCCACAGGATGTAAGAGATCAAAGAGAAGCAACCACCTGGAGCGCAGTTGAAAGGATAAAGGCCCTTGCCATGGAATGCAAGTAACTGAGTAATCGCAGTGCCTAGACATATGAGCAACTCACCGAGAACCCAGAATTGCAATAACTAGAGTCACAACTCCAAGAAGAGAAGAAGCAAGCAGAGACAATATAGGTGCAGTTGAAGACCCTGTCAGTTGTGGAAAGAATGAAGCGATCCCAAGAGAAACACACCGCCCAGCAACAGATCCACACTATCCAAAGCAGAGTTATGGAAGTAACTCAGAGGCTCCAACCTGTACAAGATAAGGCTTACAATTTTTTCACAGAGATCGAAGGTCGAGGAGAAGAACTGGAGCAAGTTGTTATTGTAGCATAACAATGCCTAGAAGGACCCGTGAACGAGGCATTCATCCAAGAGTTCGCTGAACAGGAGGTTGTGGCACAACAACAAGTCGAAGCAGCTTGAGCCATGCTCAAGGATTTTGAAACAAAACTACCCAGACCAGAGTGACTCGGGACGAGTCACAGGTGAGTGTTGGGGGCCTGTTGGGCCTTGACCAAGTTTTGGGAGATCCTTAGTCAATTTTGACCTATTTTGGGACTTCGACAACCTATCGAAGGTGGAACGCAAGACGAAAAAAAGATCGTGGGATCTCGGCCCCTTTTTGGGTCCTTTTTTGGATTTGGGATTATGTAACAGGTATGGGGATGTCAGCCCATGGGTTTACCCATGTTTAGGCCTATTTTGTAAAGTATAAATAGATGTCTAGGCAATGTAAGGAGGGGCATAGGCATATGCATACATATATATGTGTGATATTGGGCTAAGTGCTAAGTATGGATTGTAGATGCTTTGTGCATACTGTGTGAGACTTGCAAAGCTACGTGAAAGTAATTGTAAGAAGGCTTGGTGTTGTACCCTTACTTGAAGAAGGAGGATCTGGCAGAGTGCGCGTAGATCTCTTGTCTTTTGCGGAGTAGGATTTTGATGCTATGTGCCTCTAAGAATCTTGACTGAAGATAATAAAGAAGAAGAGTTGGTGGACGTAGCCCCAGGGTGGGGGTGAACCACATACATTTTGACAAAAATGATGTCTCGAGGAAGGCTGTCATTTTTGTCATACATAAGGCATTTGTGCGGGATTTTGTCATGGACATTCATGGATATGTAAAAAGGTGGGGAAGCATCAGACCCATGTTCAATGTGTGGGCCAATAGTGATAGCAAGGTTCTCATTCTATAGGCTTATCACATCAGATGAGATAGCAGAAGTAGGGGGGTTCAAAACTTTCATGATATACCTCTTGAAAGTATCATTTTTCATTAAATCTATCAAAGGTATAGGAATATTGTTTTTTCTTAACTCATCCTTTATGTTAAAAGAAGTTGGTTTTCTTTCTTCTTCTTTCACTTCTGGAACAACAGGTTTAGTTGGTTGGTGTTGTTGTCTGATTTTTTTCCTGTGTCTTTGTTTGGTCCTTGCTTGGGTGGAAGATCTGTTTTATTATTCTGAGTTGGCACATTTGTTTTTGGACCCCTTGGCCTATGCCTTAAATCATACTTCTTTTGAGGGTGGCTTTCAAAAATATCTTCTCCCTTTCCATCATCATCAAATTGGTTTGACAATTGAGAAATTTCATAGTATTGTTGGGTTAGATGACTAGGATAGAGGCTAGTTTCATTAAAAATGAATACATAGTCATCTCCATTTTCATTACTCTCATCCATCTCCTCAATTTCATTGTTCTGAAAAGGGGGAACAACCCTACGATCTTAAATATTCTTCCTTTCCCTCTACATGATTTGAGGGTGATTATTAGGTCTTCTGAACTAATTAGTGTTTTTGTTTGCAGCATCATGATATGGTCTGTTTGGATGCTTGACTTCCCATTTCAGTTTAGCTATTTCTTAAGTCAAGGGATTCAATGTTCTAATCATCTCATCTAGTTTTGGGTCAGATTTTGCTTGGTTAGAAGAAGAAGTAATCTCTTCTCTCTGTTTCTTTTTGCCCCTGTCAAATTTGGTCTTTAACTTTTCTGATGCTAGAATATTAGACTCAACCTCTAGGGATGCCTCTTGCATAGATAACAAAGTGGTGGACCTCCTCACCCTTAACATGGGAGAAAATTCGGCATCAAATGCATTTGAAAATGTAATATTGGTTAAGGTCTCAGTTGGATTGATCTTATCAAGGATCTTGTTATACATCTTATTGAACCCCTTAGTGAAGTCTGACACAAACTCACCATTCTTCCTTCTTAAATCCCCAAACTTAGTGATGTAGTATCGGTAATCCCTCCTATCTCCCAATTGTTTTAGAAATTCCTCATTCAATGCCTCAATACTTGTGATAGAGTCTAGGGTTAGACCATGAAACCACTTCCTCATCTCTCCATTCAAGCTCTGCACAAACAACCTCATCCAAACATCTGCATGCTCAATGTTAAAAGTGTCTGTAAAGATTTAAAATGCTACCAGATATTACTCAGTAGTGACATCTCCTTCACCATTGCATATGATCAGATATTTCATGTAGTCTCATGTTGGAAATGCATTTAGGTTTTGAGGAATCACTAAAGGTGCATACCTGGCTGTAATGATGGCTTCCATATTGTTGAAAGCCATGTTTGGGACAACTAGGCTTTGAGTTTGAGGAGGATATGTTGGTGTGGTTTCTTGAGAATATGATGAGGAAGAAGTTGATCTAGGAGATATCTGAGGGATTATTACAAGGGGGTTTTCAAAATTTTTAATCCCAGACTGCTTCTTGTTGAGGAGAGGGGGAAAATTTTCAGATGCAACCTTGAATTTAGATGGAAAGGGTTGTCTCTGATAAATATTAGACTTCCTTAGTTGTCTCTCTAGATCATAAGTTTTTTTTTCACCATTAAGGTCAAGGTTGGATTTTGAGGCTTTAGTATGCCCAGAGTTTGATTTCCTAAACCCCTTCTTGGGAGCCAGAATTCCTTAATAGATTTTCATTCAGTGGAGTCGCCAAGTGAAAGATGGTAGCTAGTTTTTTGCTTGATCTGTGTTCACCATCAAAGATTAGATCTAATCATTGTCATTCTCCTAGGGAAATATTGCTTCGTTACTCTGTTCCCTGGAAACGACGCCAGAATATGTTGGTCCTAAGGTCTGCACCTGACTGCTAAGGGAAAATCTAGTCCACCTTAGTTGTTGGAATGATTGGATTTTTATAGGTTTTATTGATTTGTTTGTTGGTCAGCTGATGAATGAGGTTTCAAGGACATGGATCTAGTTGGACTATTCAACAATATCAACTACAAGGTTTTCCTTAGCTGATGGCATGCATTCTGGTAAGCAGATAAAGATATAAAAATAAAAAAGAGGAAATACTAACAAGCATACAATTTGTCACTTGTGGTATGAACTTTTAGATTTGAAATAATATTTCAGATCTAAAACATGTACCTGAACACAAATTCTCCAAACAGGTTGTATGGTAGTAAATAATTTACTAAGACAATAGTTGAAATCATGTTGTATGAAAGTAAATAATTCACTAAGACAATAGCTAAAAAGAGAAGAAACAATGTTTCACATACATTTCACATGCATTCAAATAACATAATAAGACAAACAATATTTCAGAAGAAACATTCTGTCACCAGAAATTATATTCACCAGGTGGGAAACTTAGCAGTTTTACACTTCAAAGCCCAGTCAAAATCATGATTCTTAATGCCTTTACATTCACATATTCCTCTATTTATTCATCAATATAGGGTTCAAATACCTATCTCAGATCTAAGTTCTAGAGTTTAACTCTACATTTCATTTAGACATGTAGACATAAACTTCATTATTTAGTTCTAATTACAATTCGTGAACATTTCTTTAGACTAAGTGAAGTTGAGTTCAAGTTCTATTCCATAGGGATAACTCCCCATCACTTCAACCTTAATCAAAACATTGTTCTTATCAAAAGAAGAAATTAATTACAACAGGCAGTGATATCTCTAACTAAACCAAAAGCATTATATCACTGTAACTGGAGCTATTGTTGATAACTAAAGTGAAAGAGTTGCATTATAAGAGTATTCATAAGATATAACTTGTTGTTGAATTTTCATTGATTCCCATGCACGCCAATAACTGGAGACCAACCTCTAATACTGGTAGACCAAGCTGACACAAGCTCTGAATTCTCTTTCTTTTTGACAATAGTGGACATCAGATAATCTCCTTCAGGAATATGCATTTTTTTGGTGTTTCTTCTGCAATTTTTTATATTTTTCTGTAGCTTTGTGTGTTGCAGTTCAAGAGCATGGTTTTTTTTTTGCAAATCTAGGATCTACTACCTCGTGGTATCATTTTGTTTTTTGAGGGCTTGCACCTGTTGATTATTTTCCATGTCCTTGCCATATTCAATTTTAGGCTTGATCTCTGCCTTTACCCTGCTCACATTTTTGGGCTCATGCTATTCTTCAGAAGGCCTATTCATATCAATGGATAGCTTGGCCTTTCTTGTCTCATCTCATACTTGTGTTTCTTCTCAGGTTATTCATCAATGGTGTCTTTCCCAAGTTCATGCACCATCAACATTTTGTTGATGATTGCAGCTATGTAAGACATTCTCCAGCTTACAAACCTGTGAGATGTGGATCATTGCATCTATGTGAGACTTTCTCCAACTTACAAACCTGAGAGAAATCCCCTGAAAAGGGTGTGTGGTTCCTATCTGAGACAAAGATGGAACGTAGAGACGACCTCCTCCATTATGAGAGTTGAGAAGAACTCCAAATGATTCTCTGGTGAGAAATGCAATCTACAGAGTTGGACGTGCTTGTGGCTGAGCACAAGGTGAACGTGTGAAATCCCAAAGTGTTGGGTGCATCGTCATGAGAAAAGAAATGAAGATGATGTATTAGCCTCCTCTGAGAAGAAGAGTTGACGAGAAAATCCATATGACTCTCCTGTGTAATGCAGTGGGAAATAAGATCTGTTGAGTCGAGCACATGTGAACATGATCCTAGTGGTTGAGCACTAGTGAAGAAGTGGTTCTTCCATGTAATGTAGTGAGCCAGAGATATGGGCATCCCTATGGATGTACCCATAGTGGATGAGAACTAGTGGGTGTATAATATCGCTTGCTATATTGTTCAAGATTCAAACCTTCCTGTAACCCAAATTATAATGTAAAGGGTATAGGTCGGCCCCACCTTAATGTGATTAATAATTAATATAAAAGATAATTAATATGGTAATTATTAATTTTGAGTTATTGAGGTCGACCCTATTGTGCCAATAGACACATCATTTGATGTGACAAGGATTATATAAATAAATATGAATCCCCTTTGAGGAAAGACACTTGTCATTATGTCATCTCATGATTTCATAAGTTGTGGTCTGAAATTATGAGAAATGCAGCACCCTCTTGTGTGCTAGTTTTGGTGATGATGTGGGAGGTCTTTCTATTGAGGGATATAGCAAAGGATTGGTTGGGTTTTATTCCCTTGTTGAGAAGGGTTTCCCAGGATACTTCTTGTGTACTTGTGCATGGATCTTCTTCTTGTGATCTTGGTTTGCTGTAGTAGTTATGGTTCAAGTAATTGCTGACAAAAAATTTAAAACGGATACATGAGCCATAGTTCACTAAAATTCTAACACATTTTCCCCTAATTACCTCTAGTTTGATCTCCTCTAAAATATTTTTTTTTTTTTGACTTATGTCTTTAAAATATTGCTTAGGGTCTGGACTAGTGTCCACCAAATATTTCTCTGGTTGTGAATCAACAATGTACTATGTTTCCAAAACAACAAGTTTGACACTTGAGGTCTCCCCCTTGTTGTGTTTCTTCCTAGTCTTTCCCCCTTTCATCCCCTTCAAGGTGTGGATGGCCATTTCCACCATCTTGGCGAATTCATAGAGGTCTTCATCACTATCTTGATATTTAATCACTATGGTATTTTTCTTTTTGAGGGATGGATCAAACATGGCTTTGGGGTTCCTCCTCAACTTGTTAATTAGCTTGGTCTTCCGATTGGGTTTGCTTGGAATTTCTGGGACCTGGCTCCCCTTTCTCTTTTTTCTCTATTTTTCCACAGTGGGGTCTGCACTCTGTGTGCCTAATGACACAAATTCAGTTGCAACAATATCAGGATTGGCTTGCTTATTCCTCCTCTATTTTCTTGTTTTCAATTTGGGAGTTTTTTCTACCTACATAGTAGTGAGCACAGGCTCAACCTCAAGATATTTAGGGGATGATTGGACTATTAGGTTGGCCTGTTTTTCTCCATTTTTGACATAATTCCTAACATAAACCTTACCGCTTTCTCTTTCCCTCTGCTTTAATGTAGATGACCTCAATTTCCTTTGAGGAATTTCCTCTTTCTCTAGATTAATGGATCTTTATTTATCTGATCATGTTTTTCTTTTTGCAAGTAAGGTATTCTCTTTGGCTCACTGGGTGGCTTTGGATGAACTCCCATGTTCAGTGGAAACCCCAGCTACCTGGGGAACCTCAACCTCCTACTCTTTTGGTTTCTGGTCAACTTCATGTTCTTCCTATAGCTCTAAAGACCTTAGAAACTCTATCCAAGACATACCCAATTTGATGAGAGCGAAAAGAACCAATATTTTTATAAACCTCTGATGATAAAGGATTCTGTGAGTAGCTTCTGGGTAATTATGGATTCTTTTGGACATCTTAGTTAGTATTTTAAGCAGGTAGAAGGGGAGGTTCATTTATTTGTCACCATTTAAATGCATGAGAAATCTAATGTGATAACAATGGACGATTGAAAAACTACCTTCTCTCATGATATATATTTGTATTGCAGACATGATACCCCTCCATTCTTCTTTCAGCCAAAGGATTTGGATGCCCTGGCTCCAATTAGGGTTTTGATGTTCTTCCACTAGAAACTGATTGCACACTTCAGCTGGTAATTTCCCCTTTTTAAACCACTGATAGGGAAAATGCATGCTCCAACGATGAAGTTCTCTATTATGTGGATGGTTATGTCCTCGATCTTAGTCTGGAATCCATAAAACTTTTGTGTGAATATTAAGGCAATTCATGTGTGATGTCCATTGAAGGCACATATGAAGTTGAACCACTTGCCCTTGATAAAGATATCCCTGATCTTTGGTATAGCCTTGAATAATTTGAGCCCTGTTGGCTCTGCCCTGTTTAACTTCCAGCACTCTTGGGGTGATACCATTGTGCCTTAGTTGCCTCTGTTGACAATGGTGATTGAGGGTATGTGTTTTTTCGGGTTCACTCACAACCTACAATAATAATTGCACAAGGCAAAAACACGCACGATCTAGTACAAAACCTACAATGATAACTGCACAAAGCACAAATTCACATGATCTCAAGGGTACAAGGAACATGTGAGCACGATCTGGGAGCCAACACACTTTTATTCAAAATTTGAAATATTTTTTAAAACCTAAAAACTCATAAAATAGACTATATTTGTTGATTGCAAGAATGATGGAATTCTTGCAATCAACACCTTTTTGCACTTATAGGCTAAATTTATCCTTCTTGTGATCCATTCAATGATATAACCTTGGTGATATGACTTATCCAATTCAAATCAAGACTTGACTTGACCATGTAACGAGAAAACAACCAACAAAAAAACAAATAAGGGGAAGACATACAATGAAATGACTTAACACACAATGAAGCATAAAAAATAACTAAGGGCTAGGTTGACGGACGAATGGGATGGTTTGATTAATAGAATGAAGAGGTGAAGGCCTAATATCTAAGAGGATCATTTCCAGCAGGTAGGACAGAGAACTCAAAAGGAAGTCACCAAATCTATGGTGGTATGCTCGAGGATCCATAAAGCAGCAAAAGAATTGATCAAAATCAGTCGGTTGCCAAAGCTAGGTGAACTCGGGAAGAACCTGGTGTCAGAAGAAATGGTAGAAAAAGTACAGAACAACGAAAATCAAAGAAGGGCAGTAGTTGAAGCCATCACCACCATCTCCACAGACCTCATAGATCAACACTTGTTATAACCAGTTAAGCTACATACCATGATACATGCCTTCACGACAACACTAGTTAAGGACATGAGTACTCTAGAAGATATTGTTTCTCTAAATAACACAACTTTGGAGAAACTTACTTATAGAAGGATTGAATCCATGTATGAACAACTGGAAGTTTGGACAACATATCTCAGGAACATAAATCCATGATGAAAGGAAAAATACCTACCTTTTGTTTTATCTTTTTCTTAACCAACCTCAATTTTGTTAATGTTTTATGCTGATATTATAGTTCTTTGCATTTCATAAAGATAAGAGCATAATAACCACAAGATCACTAAGAAATACACATCCACAAGTACACAGCATTTATCCTGGGAAACCCTCTAGGGGAAGAAAACCC
>ML819180.1:73764-98200 GCA_009831015.1 Picea engelmannii
CCGTTATTGTTTCTAAGTTTTAATTAATCATTGTAAGCTTACGAAAAAAGAGAGAGGTAAAGATAGAGGGTGAGTGTGAGAGGAAAAAGAGGCCAGAGCTGAACATGCCATATTGTATATCAGGACAAGTATAATGTATATTTGAATTTGATTAATGGATATCATCTTCATATGCTTTTGGGTTGTGAACATCTATGTTTGTGTTGATATTGGGATGTATGTCTTTGCAGGAATGTAAATGGAAACTGACTAAGTAGGTGATTTCTTACTCTGAAATTTACATGTAATTCCAATACTGGAACAGGAATTTCCAGCAGTCAGTAGCTACATGAATCTGCAATTCCTATGAAGAGGATTAGAACATCTTGGGAGAATCGAACTGAGGATTTGATTGTCAAAGGTTGAGATGATGGTATGGATGTTAAATCAGTGCTCTATGTTGCTAAGACACTATTGAAAGATGGGCATTGAGGTGAGGGAACCGAATTCCTCACTTATAAATTAAATTGGTTGAATTACTCTGTGTTTAATTGCACCTTTGTGTTTAATTTCATAGTTAAATTCTATTGAATGTATTGAGTTGTGGACTAGTTTTATGAGGGGATTTCTCTGTGTTGAGAAATATTGGAAAGTCCTTTTTTTCTTGAATGTGTTGGGCTGGCACTGACCAAGTCATGGTCAAATTTGTGAAATTTGGAGATAAGGTATTAGTGGGAAGAACTTTGAGAAAGCCATAATCAGTATTGCATGGAGCAACGTAGCAAATCAAATAGTAAATTGAACCTGAGTGATTGGCGTTAACCTGGAGAAGATACAATGACAAATCGCCCTTTCATGCCCAGGAAGTAAATCACCGTTTTAGAACTGCGTTGGAGGAGTTGTGGTTCAAATGTTGAAGAGTGAAAATCGAAGATCGATGGGCAATTCCTTGACGGGGGTGTTATTGAAAACACTAAAGGGAAATACAAAGGAAAAGGGAATCGCTCTTTGGGATGGCTTGTTGAATTATGGATTGAAACTCTTCATAATTGGAATATCCCTTTTGAAAATGTTGATTGAGTGGTAACTTCATTTACTGTCCATTCATGTAAGTCGAATACTAAGTGTTGTTTGTTCTCAGTGTTGATCTAGTGAAGGAGATGCAAGAGATCTGATTCCTTTGGAAATCGAACTCCATGCCAAACCCAAACTATTATGTGTATTTAAATTTCCTTTGGGGATAGAGTTCTTTTGACGTTAGATGAATCAATGTTTTGTTGTCTCAGTTAAAATATGAAATGCATTTGCTGGGATGAAAACCTAGACTACACTGCAAATACGCCCAGATTGAAGATTTGTTGTAGATTATACCAATTGTAATGTATTGGTACTAAAATTCCAAATATGGAGATGGGCCCAACACATAGCAAAGGTAATTTGTGTATTATTCACATGGTAAATATCTCTGTACATTCATATTTGAATCTCGTTATAGAATGAATAGTGAATGACATGCAGAGTTAAATTGTAGATGTGAATTTGTAGCACTCCAAGTACAGGAACAATTGGTTCATTACTTAAGCTAAATTGTTTATAATTATAAGAATTTAATTTTTCCTGTAACCTAAAAAGGAGTTTTGGGAAGTTCGCAGTTTGTTGGTAGCATTAGCATTAACAGCCTACCGGCTTTGATTTTACATCAAGTGGTATCAGAGCAGGTTGATTCCCTTTGGAATGGGATTGAGAAGATAGTTGGTTGTACAAACTGTGGACTTGTAGCCAACAAAAGGAGTGGAGAGAATTGCAACAACTTGCATTCCAATGAGATCAGATAGGTAATTTGGTATTTTTATTTTTCAGCTAATTTGAGAAGGAATGTGTTGAATACAGGTAGCAACAGTGGAAGATATGGTGGCATAGATTACAATTAAGATAACTGTAACAGATAATAAATGAAGTTCTCAAGAAGGTGAGCTAAGTAAGTGCAGCAGCCGGAAGAGAAAAGAGTGCTCAATGAGGTTCTAGGTGAGAGAACCATAGAAATACCAAAAGGCTAAGCTAGGAGAAGGCTTATTGAGGTATTGGGTGACACGTCAATGGAGAGGGATTTTTACATAGCCTTGTTTGTAGCTCACAGTGGGAAAGAGGAAGATCACAAAGGGAGAAGGAAAATGACTATTGATAGTCATATCAAAGGTTCAAGGGTAAGACACATAAAGATGAATGATGAGGAGTATGATAGGGAACTAGTTGAAATTAAAGTACAACTTAGTGTACTAATGGAGCTGCTACATGAAGGTGAAGAAGACCAAAGGTGCAGGTGGATTATGTAGAAAAAGTTGAAATGGCATATGTTGCAAGTAATGTTGAAGCATAGGTTGAGGGCTCAGTTGAGGAATGAGAAACTCAAAGAAGTTGAGTTTAAGCAGAGGTTAATCACAGAAGGATAAGTTCACTTTTGTGAACCTGAACAAGGACCAATCCTTGGAGAGGATGATGGAGATGTTGCTGAAGAAAGACTTGTTAAAAGTCTCATGGAATGTATGGAAAGATCAAAGCAACATGAGGATGTGATGAAAACGACATAAAATGAGGCTAGAGAGCCTTATGTTTTTAAATCTAACAATTTGTGTATGCATGCAAGTGTTGCAGGTATCAAAGGTGAAGGACAATCACCGAGAACTATCACAAGGTTAGAGGAAGAAAAAAACTAAAATTCCATTACAAGAGAAAGAAATACAAAATTGTCTTATAAAGGAAATCAAAGTGAAGGTCATACAAAATGGACAAATGCAGCCATGGGAGAACATGTTGTTGCAATGAACAGGGACACATTGGTTTACCAAGAGAGGGGTCGAGGAGATGAAGAGAAAAATTTATATACAATGCTGATGAAATTTGATGAGGAAATCAAATTGTTGGAAAGGATGCCGAGAGAACTTGAGAGTGAAATTTTATTTCATTCAACACAAGAGGATGATGACATAAATGAGAAGATTCCAACATGTGAAGCAAAGGATGACAGTATTGGAAATACATATTTCAATATAGAATTAAGAATATCAAAGTAATGGCTGGAAAAAGACACATGTGATGAGCATGGCATAGAGGTTGCAAATGCAAGTCAACTTAGTTTTACTAATTGGGATGAGGAGTTGAAATTCTTGGAAGAAAGATTGTTAGATTCAAAGGTGCAAATTTCAACATGCACAATTGGGATTGGAAGAAAAGAGTTTTATCTTGAATGATATCAAGGTGGATGAAGCTAAAAGACACGATCAACAAATTGTAAAGAAGGTATGTGAGCCAAAATTGAATAAGAGTTTTATGACTCTTATGCAATAGGAAGAATTGCAACAAATTAGATATGACAACAGGAAGTTTCAGCTAAAGATGGAGTTGGATGATGAAATTGACAAGCTATTGATGTTGATGAAAGGGATGTACAAGAGAAGGTACAATAGGAAGAGGAGGACAACCAACAACAAAGTACAATTGATTGAAAGACTTTGTATTAGCAAAGAAAGTGGACAACAACAAAATAAAATTTGGAGGCCTGGAGAATTGAAGGCAACTGCAGTAGGAGCATGACATCAACACAAAGGAATGAATGAACAACTACAACACAATGTATGGGATCCTGGAGGATTCAAGAATTAATGACACATGATGAGGAGGTCATGAAATTTTTCCACTTTGGGAGTCTGATGCAGGAGCATCCTAACTTCCAAACCATTAAGCTTGTGTAAGAAAGTGCAAAAGATGGGTCTTGACATTTGAGAATGAATTATATTTCCTTAGTGTAAAAAATTATATTTTCTAAGTTATTATATAAATTCTAGAGAGGATGAATCATAATATAGAATATTTGAATGGGTAGAGTTGGTTGTAGTGAATCTTCCTTGTCATAGGAATGATAGATTGTGGGGATAAATCTTAGCAAGATCTTAAGATCAATTTGGCAAGATTATAGGATCTAAACAAATCTATTATTGTTTCTAAGTTTAATTACTCATTGTAAGCCTACGGAAAAAGAGAGAGGTAGATATAGAGGGTGAGTGTGAGAAGAAAAAGAGGCAAGGATGAACATGCCATATTGTATATTAGGCCAAGTATAATGTATATTTGAATTCGATTAATGGATAACATCTTCATATGTTTTTGGGTTTTGAACATCTCTATTTATGTTGATATTGGGATGTATGTCTTTGCATGAGTGTAAATGGAAAGATGACTAAGTATTTGATTACTTACTCTAAAATTTACAAGTGATTCAGGTACTGGAACAAGTATTCCCAGTAGTGATCAGTAGCTATAGGAATCTGCAATTCTCGTGAAGAGGATTAGAACCTCTTGGGAGAATCAAACTGAGGATTTGATTGTCAAAGTTTGAGTTGATGGTATGGATGTTAAATCAATGCTCTGTGTTGTTAAAACACTATTGAAAGATGGGCATCGAGGTGAGGGAATTGATTTCCTCACATAGTAATTAAATTGGTTGAATTACTCTGTATTGTGGATTCAATACCTCTGTGTTTAATTGTAGAGTTAAATTCTATTGAATGTATTGAGTTGTGGATTGGGTTTGTGAGGGGATTGCTCCGCGTTCAGAAATATTGGTGTTGACGGACCCGAATGGTATGTTAAGCAAGTAAGGGAGAATTCCCAATGGAAGGTCCCAATTAGACATTTTCGTGTTTGGTGTAGTGTTTCTCGCGAGTATATGGGCTTCGCTTCCACTCAGAATTAAAAGAATAAAAAGGGGAAAGACAACGGACTGACCTCCAAAGAGTTCTAATTAATCCTAAGGATAAAAAAACTAGAAGCAAACTAATCTAATCTAACTAATTCTAACCTATCCCAAGAGAAAAACTAATAGATGGGCAAAACATAAAATGATACTTTGATAGCAGAAATAGTTCATGGAACCCAAAATCATTTTATAACAATAATATCACAGATATGAACCGAAATAGTTGAAGAAGAGAGCTGTGACATCATGCATGCACTCGTAAGAAATCACAATGGCATAAGGATTCTAGACACTAAGCACAAAAATAGTTAATATGATCAATAACTAGAAAAATTAAACCACAAATACAAGTGTAGAATAGTCCCACAAGCATTTGCAAAAAAATCATGACTTCAAAATGTCGTATGCTACTTATTACTCATAAATAATAGTACCATCTTTTGTTACAAAGGGAAAATTTCATCTTACATCCTACGGGTGCTCTTTTATAAGGCAATAGGGAGACTCTTCAATTATAGTCACTCTTTGTTTCCTTTTCTTTCAACTTCTTATTTCATATTTCAAATTTTCTTGTATTTTTTAAAAGAAAAGTGTGGGAATTACAAAGAGAATCCGAAAGGAATCATGAATGATTATTTTCCCCTTAAGCAATTTACAAATGATTATTCATTAAAAATAATTGATTCTAAGTTTTTTGTCTTCTTCTTTTATTCGAAATGTTTCTAGGAATTTCTTTGTTAACTAAGATCATCCCAGATTGTTCTCCTTTGTCTCAACCTTTCATTGTTCTCTTGCAAGTGCAATTTCGGCACTTGTGGCTTCAAATGTGTCTGCTTTAAGATGCATAACCCACTTTCTGATTAAATTCAGGTCTGCTCTATGTTCTGTATTTTTTGGAAGATTTTATCTTTAAGACTTCTAGCATTTACCATGCCATCGTGTTCATCTCTCCTTTATCTTCCATCTAGTCCTCATGGGCCTGATTGCGTTGCCCGTAGCCACGGATATGACCGTTGGAAGTTGGTATGGCCATTTTTGCCTCTGAATTCATGGTATGTTGTTTTCTTCATTGTATGGCATCTTCTATCACTTGTTTGGAATGGATACTTGTACCACTGCAGTCCTCTATCTGATACCTTTCCAACGAGGTATCATGGGCCTCATTCTAACACCTGTAGCAAAAGTTATGGTCATTTAAACATCGGTGCTTAACAACTGTTGATCATGCCTATGAGTTAATCTAGTTCATTGATCTTCAACCCTTGTATCTTTGGAAAAAATCATTTCTTGAATTAGGATGAATGAGAACCATTGATTTGGTGGCGAGATTGAATCTTGGACCTTTGTCGGAGGGAATAGTCGTCGAAGTGCTTGAGTACAAGGTGGTAATGAGACTATGATGGGGAAGACTATGATATATCAACATGAGTCGTAGTTCTGTCAAGGAGGTGAGGCAGAGAAACATGATCGTTGATCAGAGCGCATGATCACTCCAAATCTTAACCGTCGGTTAGAGAGAGGGGAGAGAAAACTCATTCATAGATCTTGGTGGGTCTTGCCTGGGTGAGACCAAGAGGGAAGGTGATTTCATGTTGACGAGGATAATGTCAACCAATGCATAGAGGACATGTGTCAACACCTAGATGGGAACACCAAGTGCTCAGTGATGGCCTATGCACAACGTAGGTTCAGGTGGGAGGTTCACGTGTTGAGTGGTGACAGTGCCAAGTGTCAAGGTGATTGGTACTTTGGGGGAGAAAAAGGTGTCATGGCATGAGTGTCACGTGTCAAGCTAGGTGGAAGAGAGTTAGGTAGGGCCATGTGTCTAAGGTGACAACTTGGATTCCACGTGGGGCTCTCACTTAAACAGGTATAAGAATGGAGAGTGATGGCATGATGATGAGGGGTTGGTCAGCATGGTAGCTGACGTGTTCAAAAGATGTTATGTGGTGAAGAGTTATTGGTAAATGGGACGAGAAAGGGTCTCACTAAGAAAGGAGGCCCTTTGGGATTTCTTCTTAATCTTGGATGTTAGACCTACATGCCAAGAGATCTCACCATATATCGAAGGAGTGCAGTTAGAGTGAGTTGTGGTTCAAAGGGGGGCGGACTCCGACGACAAGTATTCTGAGGGGTAATCTGGGTCACTGGTTGGAGGGTGATCATGAAGAACTGATGGTCGTCGATCTGTTAGAGAAGAAGTAGATTGATGATAGGGTAGTTAGGATGACGAGGAGGCTAGTTAGGCGATTAGAGTGACCATGATTTTAGTGTGGAAGTTGAGGAAAGGAGGGGGCTTTAACTATCATCCAACTTTATGACATCGATGGGATCAAGTTCCTTGATCACCAATGTCTAATATTTTTTTGATTTGTCGTCTTCAGGGAATGGATTCAGAGTGATTGAAATCTAGGAGGAAATGGAGCTCTGATGATGACAGAGGATAGGTGGTGTCCTCATTGGGGGATGGGATTAGAGAATCTAAGTGTTAGGGAGAAATGGAGTTCCAACGACGATAAGTATAGGACGTCATCATCGAGAGAAGTGGTTGGGAAAAAGACATAAGAGTTGGGACAAATCTCGACGAAGATGAGGACAGGTGGTGGGTGCCACATCAACGCCAACGCCACGTCAAATGACACAGGAGAGAGTGAGCCACGTGGTAGTGGGAAGAAAAGGTGAGTTTTGGCTTAGGAAACTTTGGGAGGCCATAAAGTTTTACCCAGGACTCGTATTTAAGTATAGTTACAGTTGTTGGAAATATATCATTAAGAAGAATCCAACCATGAGGTTTATTTAGGGAAATGAATATAATAAATGAAGGGGAAAAATCAATAGGCCTTGGGCCTAGGTTTTCAAAGAAAGGGAAGGAGAGCAAGGGATTCCCCCAAATTCATATCAAGGATGGATCAATTGTGAAGAAAGGATATCATGCCAACATGTTCCTACAACCAAAAAAAGAGATAAAATCAGTATGCGATTAAGAGGACATTTTCCAATACATCAGAAACATTATATTACATTTCCTTTAAGAAAAATCATGAATAAGTATTGAAAATAAAGAGAATGAAGAGGAGAGGTTTCTCGAAGGAAATCATCTATGATCTGAATTAAATATATAATATGATGGTTGCATGTACCTAATCTCCAACACATAGAAATAATTAGTGACCTTATGATTTAAGTTAAGAGTTGTTCAATATATGGGAGTATAAGGATGAATATGTTAGGCACCACATGCTAGCAATAGTATGAATACTTTGAATAAGTAATTCAGAAAAATGATTAATAACCAACATCAAACTCATTCAATACATGTACTATATCATCGAACCCTACAACCACATAAGATCATCATTCATTTTGGAATATGTAAGAGATATGAATATAATGGGTTAATTTCAACACACAAATGTCGATGAAACATCATAGGTGAAATAAAACTCATGAAGACATTTGAAATCATAAGATCAATAGAGATAATGAACCTTCATAAAAAAATATCATCAATCAATACCAAAACCCCAACTCCCTCAAGGTAGGAAAAGAAATAGCATTAGGCAATAGGAAATAGGTTTGGAATTTTGGAATAGGTAGCGTATTAGGAAATAGGCTTGGGATTTTAATAGGGGGGCCCTTTCCTTTTGCTTTTAAAAGAAAAAGTAAAGGGGGTTGTTGGAGCCACAAAAAATGGAGACACACTGGAAGAACCAAGTATCTTTGTCAATAGAGGTCCGGAGCCTTTACTTCAGATCTAAGTCTCAAAGGTAAGCTCAACAAAACTTTAGACGATTTTCCAATAATTATAGGTACCACAATGATGCCAAAATTTCTAAAATATATAATCCAATATTTCTAGTACTCGCAATCTAACACACCCTTTTAAAAAAGTCAAATATGAGGTAACTTCATTTATTGGTTGCACACGTCAAACTAGTTTTTGTTTGACCATGGGTTTTCACTTTTAATAATAATCAAACATATACATAAGTATGTTCCTCATCTCTCTTTTCCCGACATTTCTTTGCTGCCAGCGAGCATCCATAGCCCCGATGAAGTTTCATTGGTACCATACAAGCATAGCCCTACTGTCAGCAGTCGTCCATAGCCCCAACAAGTTTACTTGTACTTCCCACACTATTAAAAGTGATTTCAACTTCCTTTTTCATTTCATAACATGGTCACCCTTTTAGATTTGTATATAGATATGCATATGCACATAGGGTGTGAAGGAAGCAAGGTAATACGGGAGTTGCTTTGATTTGATGGGAAGATTCTATGCATTTTAGTTTAACCCATAGGTCTCCCCCCAAAAAATCATAATATTGACCATTTTATTAATGTGAAGTGTATGGAGCTCAAATAAAAAGGTATATAGACACTTTCCTATACTTATGGATCATCATGATATGCTCAACTGACACATGTGTTCCACCACAATTATAAGTCCATACCTACAACTGAGAACTTCATAAATGTTTATTTAGATAGAGAGGCCCATGCATCTTATGAATTATAATAAAATTCATCAGTATGTGACCAAAATTGACCAACCCCTCACCAAAATTTAAAGAGCAATCCTCAAGGAAGACTAAGCAGTCAAATCAACTCAAGGAAATACTAGCAGTCATATCAAAATATGGAAGGAATTTGTATAAACAAAAATAAAAAATGAAATCAGATGTGAATTCATGAAAATAAAACTAAACTAAAAGAAATATGAAGCTAGAATGCAAGTCATCAAAATGATGAAAACTGGCTGAAAAAAGATAAGAATAGAACCCAACAGTAAGTAATAAATCTGGTGGCAACAACAAATAAAGTGTTTTCAGTGAAATATTGGAAAAGAAGCCAAGGGAAATAACCAATCAAGAAAATTTAACCATTCAACATCAATCCCAATGAAAATATTCCTAGAATTTCTTATCTGAAATGAAGAACAAACCATATTACAAGAAGATATGATCTAGTGCAAGAGATTTGCAACACAATTCTCCAATCCAATTTCCATATCAGTTTCCTTTCATTTAATGCAATAAAACAATCATCTGGGACTATATCAGAATGAGTTAATGTAGATTCTCAATCAAATCATATTTTCAAAAACAAATTATATGAAGCACTCTACAAACCCATATCCTCTCAAGATTTCATAACATAAGCAATTCCTTTGCAATTTCGAAAACAATGAATCTTCTGATAATAGAAATTACATTTCTCACCAAAGTGTTATTTTCTCTTTTCTATAAAAGATCATCAATAACCACATAGATCCCAATAATTCAATTTGATAAGGCAAATACGAAAAATTAACAGTTATGGAGGCTATCAAAAGAATCATTAAAATGACTCCAAACCTCTACTAGATCAGAAATCAAAATGGGAATATATAAATGAGACAAAATATATTTTTGATCAGTTGATCAATTGGTGACAATATTGATTTATTAATCCAAAAATATCCGCAAAGGAATCTGGGCATCCAATTTTAGATTAACACTTCCCTATGTTTCCTTCATTCCAAAAGAAAAATTCAGCGTTGTTGGTTGCACAAGCCATTTTCCCAATATGCATAACAAAAGAGAATGGTGTGATCAACTCTTAGACAGTTTGGGAAGAACTCTTCCTCTAAATGGCTAACTTATTAAAATTAGCTGAACTTGAAAAGTAAATACTGAAATTAAAAAGAACCCTAGGAAAATCGCACTAAGCTAATGTAAATTTAAACTAAGTGGGTTGTCATAAAACTTATGCAAATGCCAATGTTTTCATCAAGTATGGATCTCATGTCCATTCAATCAAATATCATAGCCTTCTTCCTGAGATATGAGCAATATGTGTTTTCCCTACAATATTCCTTTCACTAAAAGACTTTAGTGTCACGAGTGTTGTGATATTTGGATCTCTAGACACAATATATTGTTCCTGAAATCAAATTCAACCAAATTAAACAAATAGGACCATTAGACTCCAATTGCATTTATCTTCTAAAGATACCAATCCACAAACAAACATTAGTCATACAAATATGATTCAAATATTATCAACATTACACCCCAAAGTATGTGTTTCCTCTGATTATGGACGATAATGATGTGAAACATTAGCATGATCGTCTTCAGCCTTGTGAGAAACAAGAGGAAATCATGATGAAAATGGAGCAATTAAAATACTCTTGAAGGGTACAAATGATCTTAGGTCACAACCTAGATGTATTGACTTCCCCAACTCAAATGAAGATACAATTAGAATTTGAAATTGAATAAAGCGAGTAAGATCAGATTTCCAATAGATAATAAGATTGGTGTGATGGGAAAGTCCATGAAACTGATAGCCTCAAGCTCTCGAGAGTGTTCCAAGTAGAGAAAACATAAATTCCACTTCCTTGAGTTTATACATGTAAAATAATAAGAGGAAAGTGAAATGAAAAACAAGAGTGTATATCTTGTCTCTCCACTAGATAGTTTTTTCGTTCAAAGAATGAGACATATAATCCAGAAAACAAAATCAACAAGTTCATGAGTAAGAGGGATCAAAACAAAAGATGTATCAGCATGACCCAAACATGATTATCTTTTCTGATTATGAATAAACTTATTTTGGGTCCAAAGAGTGATAAAGAGTGTGGAGCCCAGTAGATTGATGAGTTACAACCCGCAAGGAATCCACATCTTGAAAATTATTACCATGGATGAAATGAAAACAAATGTTGAAAATCGAAATTTGGTATCTTAAAAGTTGCATTAACATATTCCATAAAGATACTTACAACCCCCAAGCATTTGGATGGATTCAACATGGGATAAGTGTATAGTTCTCATCCATGATAAAAACAAAATTATTTAAGAATGTAACCATAATGAGTGACCCAAAATCAACAAACCCAAAGGATAGAAGATACCTTACAAGAAAATATCAGGTCTGAAAATCCATCAGATTGGCAATGCTAGGATTGAGACCTTAGTTGACCAATGAGTTGGGGAATAAAATGATTGGTTCCCAAATATTTTTCTGAAGAAGATATTAATAAAAGATTTAAATAACCATGTTGTCCAGAATTGTCAAAAATGCATCTAGACGGTGTGAATGAATGCCCCTTGTTGTTGTGTATGAGAGGAAGCTTGGGTGAAGAGTGTTTCAAGATAATAGATGAAAATATTCCTTGAAAAACTAATTGAACAAAGCATAAGATATATACAACCAGTGCCAAGAAATTAAAACTAAAAGTGCTAACAAAAAATAACTCAAACAAAAAAAAAAAACCCAGTTAAGCTCGTTATGTTAAAAAGGTCTATGCAGAAAATTCATGTTGGTTGAAAGTAATCAAATAAAAAGTCAATTGGGAAAGACACCAATTGGACAACTCCAAAACCAAGGAAAAACAATATTCTAAAGATATTCCAAGGAGTTGGAGTGGCTTGGATTTCAGATGGGAAAATCTTAGTCACTCAAACTTACAATTTATTGTGTATGGGACATCAAAATCAAAACTTAAAAAGAATATCAACCAAGCAAACTTTTCTTATTAGAATCATGTATATGTGAATATATGACAAATCTAAGAGCCCATTTAATTACAAGAGGGAAAGAATAGTACCCTTTTAAAATATCCCACATGCGAGATAGCCTAATGCTTCAAGAAGATTTGACATGGTGATCAGGCATAGAAAATAATGATCTGAAAATTACTCAACACATAGAAAATTTAAGAATGAAATCAAGTAAATTTTCCCCCAAATAAAAATTAGACTGAAAAATCCAATCAAGGAAAAATTAGTGGGGATGCATTTTGCTTCTTTCCACCTTTGTTGATGATTGATGAATTGTTCAACCAACAATAAGTAAAAGAAAAGAAAAACATAGAACTAATTAAACAACTAGGAATCAAAGGTAATGTTGTGTAAGAAAAAGACATCATCCTATTCTACCCTATTCCTATCCTACACTAAAAATGGTTGAAAAATGAGTAATGTAAATTTATAATGCCAATGTAGACATCCATATAATCCTAATCCTATAGACACATGTTCAAGACAAAATATTAGAAACAAAACTTGGAATAAAGACAGAGTGAAGGTAGCATTATATGATGCACTATATAATGATACACTCTATATACTACACATGATGCACTCTATCCACCATATTAAACATGTGACAATGATAATTCATGGGAAATCTATCCAAGTAAGATCTCTCCAACCATGCTTCAATTATATCATAAAATCTACCATGACTATCATTGAATTGATGGAGGCAATTTAATGGAAAGTAGCATATTGAATGAGAACCGTGCATAGAATTCATGTGAAGTGTACTCGGTGAGATAATATTTGTGTTAATAAAGTTTCTTATCCTTGAAGACAAACCAAAAGAATGAGGGTTTGACATAATCATCGGTGTAGACCAAAGTGCCTCATCATCTTTGCAAGCCTCCCTGGACTCATACTTCAAACAACTATCAACTTGAGATAAACTAGTGGGATGAAATGATATACATGGACTAGTACCTACCATGGTATAAGAGATCATTTCAAAACAATGGTGAGATCTATTAGTATCAATAATATTTAGTAAAGGGATACTTGAACAAGAAGATTCACTATTGATAAAAAAAAATGAAGATGAAGAAAAAGGAGAATACATGGTTTGATACACATCTGCTACAACATTCCCTTCATCCCATGAGAAAGGTTGATAAGGCTTGGTTGTGATTAGTTCATGGGAAAAGAATTTATTCTCTCTATCTTCCATATGCACATTACCATCATCAAGTACTTCAAAAGGGGTCATCCCCTTCAAGTTTATTTGAATAGAACAATGGGTGGCTTCCTACAAAATAAAATCATTAAAGAGATCAGGATACAAACAATAATAAGTGGTGGAATTGAGAGAATTAAAATCCTCTCTAGAACAAGAATTTTTTTCAGAAAGTGACTCTTTGAATGGTAGTTCCTCCTCTTTAAGAGCATCGATGATTGATTGTGAATCGATGGGATTCACACTAGGCGTAGTTTCACAATCAACACATTTTTCCTCAATATGATTTTCCTTTTCCAAACAAAAAGTGGATTGTTGTGATAAAAAAGGTATATCTTGTATGTTTATTTCTTCTCCTTGAGTGAAAATATCAGTGTGTTTGTTTTTCTCTTGCATAATATGAGAATTTGAAATTCTTTCAAAACATATTCATGGTTAGAAGAGAGAAGCAAGTCATAAGAATCATTAGAACAAGCGGTTTCAATAGATGATATATCAACAATAGGAAAGCATCGTTTATCTATGTTAGTTATGCAAGGAGAATTTGTAACAACGGGACAATTCAAATCAACATAAATTAACTCCACTTTATCCATGTGTGAGGAAGAATTCATTTAATGAGTGTCGAGATCTTCTTTATTAACAAAATGATCATCTTTCAATTTTTTCTCCATATCTCCCTCCTCCATTTCTTGTGATGGAAAAAATGAGATAGGATAGTGGGAACCTAACATAACTATTGGTGTGACTTAAAGTGTCCCATTATTAGCATGAAAACCCTCATCTTGGTCAACTATAGAAAAATCTAAACTTGAATTTACAACACAAGAGGTCTATTTTTCATCACAAGGAAAGAAAGGGGGAATGGAGTGGTGAGAGGAAACATATACTTCTTCTGGAAAAGAATTCTCGATCTGATCTATATCCCCCATAGTAAAGAAATATGTAGAATATGAAGTCCATCTAAACCATTAGCATTTTCAACATTTTCATTTAAATCCAAATCAACATGTGAAGAAAGATTAAAACATGATTTAGACTTTTAACCCATTGGTTCGTGTGTTTCATTAATAAGAGAAACTAAGCATGAAATCAAATCATTGTTATAGGGACTATCATCCAAAGGAAACTTATGGAAAATATGAGTAAGTCTGAAAACAAAATCAGAAAGAGATTCATCTTCATTTTTCATGAGCTCTAGAATTTCTTCACACAATTTATCATAATCATAATTCTCAAAAGCATGAAAAAATTCATGCACAAATTGCTCCTATGTGTGGATAGAGGAGGCCGACAAAGTATCACACCAGCCCTTAACCCGACCTCCGAAAGTGAGGGTGAGTAGCCTTCAAATGACATATCCATCAGTAATATTGTGAGAAAAACAAAATTTCCATAAATGTAAAGCATATCCAGATGCAGATATTTCACGCTCACCATCAAATCTAAGTTGCGACAAGAAATGCAATATCTTTCTAGGAGGTTTGGGAGGTAAAGTACTAGAAAAACATCTCCATAAAGGGATATGGGATGGAGTCATCAGTAAATTAAAACAAAATTAATGCAAATGACTCCACAGGCTCAGCTTGTCATCTGACTCTCCTTCTAGCGCCATTTCTATTGACGGGCCTGAATGGTCTGTCAAGCAGGTAAGGGAGAACACTCGATGGAAGGTCCCAATTAGACCTACTCTCGTTTGGTGTAGTTTTTCCCACGAGTATATGGGCCTTGTTGTCGCTCAAAATTAAAAGAATAAAAAGGGGAAAGATCGCAGACTACCCTCCAAAGAGTTTTAATTAATCCTAAGGCTAATAAAACTAGAAGAAAACTAATCTAATTGATCTGAAAACTCCTTGTATACTACTTATCACATCAATTATTTACATGTAAACATCCAACTAGTTTCAGTTTAATGAATAAGGATCTATTGAGGTGGTTGCATATATGTTGATGTATCTTACTTAAGAACTGGTGAAGGAATTATATGAGAAAATAAGAGAGAAAAGAACATCTTTATAAAACACAAGCATAACTCCAATTCATGAATTCAGATGCTCAAAGTAATTCTTCCATTAAAATCCTCTCGAAAAACTGAGTAGATTCAACTATAAACAAACATATTTATCTCCAATAACTAAGCATTCCTTAAACCTGTAAACATAACTTCAAATTANATATATATATATATATATATATATATATATATATATATATATATAACAAAATACTCATTCTCTTCATATACATGACATTACAAAATGTATTTTCTTCCCAATAGGATGAATTGAACTCCAACTCTCCTAGCTCTCTCTCTTACAAATCCTCTCTATAATTCTCTCATAGAATTCACTTACATACCAAATCCTCCATGAACTCTCTCTTAGAATTAATCTCTATGAGAACTTGTGTATTCTCTTGTTATCATATGTGAGAACTTATCATGTCTCTTATGAGAACTTACGTTCCTATTACATGAGAGGATGCTCCTTTTATAACCCAAGCAGGCATCTTTATATTAAATTACATCACAATAAAAGTTAATTAAAAACTCTTAAAATAACCCACTTGAGTGAGGGAGTTGGCATCTTAGCCATATATACCAATGTCATGAGGTTGTTTGTTTTAGCCATGTAACAAATAGTATATGGTTTTAACAACCATATTTAAAAATGGCATATAAATGTATTAATGTGGGTTGTTAATGACAACCCACTTTCCAAAAGTCTCGTGACATGTCTTATGGATATGATAAGTGGTTGTTATAATATATTATAACAATTAACAAAAACCCACTTGTAAATAAATTCTCGTGGCATAACTTTATGGGTCGTGGCATGTGGGTTGTTTAAACCATACGATATACCAGCGCAAACATAGGACATGGTCGTGGCATTAGTTATAACATATAACAAATATATATATATATATATATATATATATATATATATAGTGACACAACGAGCACGTTCTAGAAGGGTTATTAAATAATTCCACGTCAAAAAAAAATTAATTTTAATTTTTGAAAATTATTGTGGAAATGTTAAAAAAAACCTAATTTTTTTAGGAAGAGTAATATTTTAAATTACGAGTCATTAAAATTTGTCGGTTACCAATTAACACTCTACTCAACACTGGTCAGTGGTGTACAGTGTACACTGTACAGGTAGATAAATGTTGCTTCGTGCAAAATTGCGGTAACATTGAAGTTTGAACAAATTCCCTTCGAGAATCGAAATCCGAATCTCCTTACCGTAACTTGGAGCCTGGAGCCTGGTGATCGTCTCACAAGGAAGTTCAACAATTCTACGAGACGACATTTACAACCTTCTCTTCTAAATCATTTAAGTATAAATATGGCTTTCATAAACCTCCAAATTAATTCCATTCACACAGCTTGGCCTTGGGGCACAGATGTCAGCTCTCGCCGCAATGGATTTCTGGAGATTTAAGTCTCACAACATCCTATCAGCTCGGCTCTGGAATGGATTCATCTTCTCTCAAGTAAGAAATTTATATTAATTTAATTTCGTGGGTTTTGCTAGGAATTATAATGAGATATGGGTGAAATGTGGCTTCTACATTGTTTATGCCCGGAAATAATTGTTAGAATAATATCCACAAGTTTGAGTTTTATGGGTTGTTAATTTGAAGGAAATTTATGATAAATTTTGCAATGTGGTTTAAAGGATGTTCGAGGATAGTCTTTACTGTGCCTTTTTTCATTGTGAATTTTGTTGGAAAACATGGAATTTGAATAATGAGAGCTAAAATTGCGTGTATTCACATAAATTTGGAGTTTGAGTAAGGAAAGTTTAGTTATATGAAGCTGTTATGGATGTTATTTTAAGGTAAATTTTATATTGTTTCAGGTTTAAATCTAAAAGAGGGGAAAATTATGTTCAGTCCAAGATTTTTCAGCCTAGTAGCTATCTTATGCAATGTTTGCTTTTAACGTCATCTGAAACATACCTTATTTACATGACCTCTTCTCTTAGAATCAAAATCTAAAATGGATTTGATCAGATATTTGATCAAGGATGTTGGGTTTTTAATATCGTGTTAGTGTGGCAGAACGATTCAGTTATAAAATGTGTTAGTTCGGTTATGGTTGTATCAGATAGAATATATATGAGAGGCTTATAAACACTGATTTATAGAAGGTCAGTTTCAAGGGCAATTTCTCAGTGGTTGTAATGCCAAGATGAAGTGATGCGGTGTTTCATAAGCTGGTGTAGGATTGAGGTGAGATTTAAGGGCAATTTCTCGCAGACTGTTAAGTTCAAGTTCTAATGTGCCTCGAGAAGCTGTTTGTTGATGTGTTTTCATTGTCACCCATCAACCAAGTGATTTTGGTCTATGCTTGAACCTGGCTTTATCTTAATTGGGGACCCATTTTTGAGATCTGAAGAGTGACGGGTGATCCTCACCCACTGATCATGAAAACCCATAAAGATTTTGCCTTAAGAATTTTGGACTGAGCTCAAATGTTGTATTTTTTCCCTCACGCAAAGTCATCCAGAGTGATAGGTTTCCATATGAATAAAAAATGGATGCCAAGAAAGAGGAACATGGGGATGTGCACCCATTCATTAGAAACCCTTCTGTATCAACTTTGCCCAACATTTCACGGAATGGAAAACAAAGGTCATGTGTTTGAGATTTTGCTAATTTTGTTTGATAACCCAAGGAAAACAAGGGTAATGGCGTGGTTCAAAAGGGGGTCTTATCCTTCCATTTTCATACATCAACAAGACAAATGTCACAATAGGTTTTCACTGTAAGAATATTTGAATTGAAAGAGGAGGACCATCTTTATAAAAATGGAGGAGGGTTCTCTTTGTTCTTTGCAGTTTGCCCTCAACGTTGATCCTCTTTTCTTTTAGGAAAAAGTGATCAATGCAGTTGTAGGATTTAGTTGAGCTTTGTGGGAAATTTCTTCTATTTGTTTCAGAATAATTACAATGTGTACAAGGAAGAAAGTCTTGTTTACTTTACTTGGAATGAGTGCTCAAAGGTCAAGTGAAATTTGGCGAACACTAGCAACAGTTCTTAGTGACATTTTCCTAATCTTTGCCCATTTTCTAGATCTGGGTAATCTTGTATTCCTATCATATATGACCACTTATTGATATGTTTTACATATAAATTTCATGAAATTGTATTCCAATGCTGTGGTGCTTGAAATAAAATATTATCAATACCTGCAAAAATCAATGAACAACTCATTGAATTGTAATTGGTTCACAAAGTTGATAAAGACAATATGGGTAAATACCTCCCTTTTATCTACATGGGTATTTAGCAGCCCCCAAAATACAATATGTAGTGCTTCTAAAAAACAACTGAATGTAAGATAAAACGGACAAATATGAACACTAGGACATGTACAATACTCACATATAAAGTTATCCCAAAAACTTGAAGAATTTTAAACAACTATCAAGGAATGACACATTTATTACAATCCTCAATATGCATTCTCTTAGCTAACATGCCATTTTGCGCTCTGGTTAAAATTTTACTAATTGTGATAAACATATTTACAAAGTCTTTATAGTTGAGAATTAAGTGCTCAAAGACAACTTCAAAAGGATTTTGACTCTTAATATAGGAAATAGCATAACAGAAGGTTTGTGTATTGTCAATGCCAAAAAGGTTATTACTAGGAATATGCTCATCTAAACTAGAGACTATCTAGAACTGAAAAAAAATAGACCTTTATTGAAAGGACTCAACCTATGACTGATTACATATTACAACCAACTGATCAATACTTTATCCTTCTTTTCCCCAGTATGGCCTCTCCTTGTTGCTACTAGGGGGAGCCACAAAGTTGCATCCTCTCCAACTCTTATCCCCAGGTTATGGAGGTAATATCAACAACAACCTATATGACCTTTGTTACAATAACAAAAAATATGCTCAATAAAATATCTATGTTGTTACTTCCAGCTAAATGTTCCTTCAACAACAAATTCACCCTACCTCCAATATACCATCATCAATTAATTGCTACCTTGCCCTTAGAGTTGCTTGGTTGCATATTTTCAGGTGTATTTCAGCTGAGAGTTCCCCGTGGCACTGATATTTCGATGAGTGAAATCATAAGTGGCTAGACCATGATAACTGAAAAATTTGTAAGGGATTGGTGTAGACCTCCCAAGAGAATGCAGGTGCCTAATAAGCCTGGAATTACATTTCAACCCTGAGCTTCCCCAGATTAAACAAAAAAGTAAAAATTTATGTCCTACCTGCTTGCATATATCTTATAGATGCACAATTCCTCTAGTACAAGTGGTTTGTGTTGGAACAAAGGGGACATAATTTATTAACCCTTTCCCTTTGGCCACAACTACCGTGTTGTCTTTGGGATCATTCTCTTGAACTCTCATCATGGAATTAAATCACAGAGAACCATGGGCATATATGTAGGGGTCTTATGAGGAGAAGAAAGATTAGGCTCATGTTTAAATAACGAGGTTTTACCTTTCAAGGGAATGGTGTGAGATAAAATCTAGCATTAGAAGTATACTTAAGTTCAAACAACTATTGTTAGAATTAGGGAAAAAATAGAAACAATAATGCCCTTTTAATTTTTTGTTCACTAGATCAACATATATGAGAAAATAAATAGACAGATCTAAAATAAATTTTGAGTATAAACAAAATTTTTGAGTGAAAAGACAAACCTCAATCTTACCTCTTGATCTATGAAAGATGTACCTGACACATGTGTGAATGTAAACCTTTAAAATATGCTCAGATATAGTTTTAGGTTCATGGATCTCTATCATATGGACTTAGGGACAGTTTTGCCAAGGTATAGACCATCACAAGACAACTGCAGCAAGTACCCCACGAGAAGGGACAACAATGTATTGGCCATAGCTGAGAAAACAATAGCAGGTACCCCACAAGAAGGGACATCAAGAACACCACAAAAGGGACACCAAAATCTCAACAAAAAGGGACACCAAGATCTCCACAAAAAGGGACAACAAGATCTTCAAAAGAAGGGACAACAAGACCTCCACAAAAGGGAAAACAAGATCTTCAAAATAAGAGACAACAAGATCTCCACAAAAAGGGACAACAAGATCTTCAAAAGAAGGGACATCAATATCTCCACAAAAAGGGACATCAAGATCTTCAAAAGAAGGGACAACAAGATCTCCACAAAAAGGGACAACAAGATATTCAAAATAAGGGACAACAAGATCTCCACAAAAGGGACAACAAGATCTCCACAAAAGGGGACAACAATATATTCAAAACAAGGGACAACACGATCTCCACAAAAAGGGATAGCAAGATCTTCAAAAGAAGGGACAACAAGATCTCCACAAAAAGGGACAGCAAGATCTTCAAAAGAAGAGATGGCAAGATCTCCACAAAAAAGGACAGCAAGATCTTCAAAAGAAGACACAACAAGATCTCCACAAAAAGGGACAACAATATATTCAAAAGAAGAGACAACAAAAAGGGACAACAAGATGTTCAAAAGAAGAGACAACAAGATCTCCACAAAAAGGGACAACGAGATCTTCAAAAGAAGGGACAACAAGATCTCCACAAAAAGGGACAGCAGGATCTTCAAAAGAAGGGACAGCAAGATCTCCAAAAAAAGGGACAACAAGATCTTCAAAAGAAGGGACAACAAGATCTCCACAAAAAGGGACAGCAAGATCTTCAAAAGAAGGGACAGCAAGATCTCCACAAAAAGGGACATCAAGATATTCAAAAGAAGGGACAACAAGATCTCCACAAAAGGGACAACAAGATCTTCAAAAGAAGGGACAACAAGATCTCCACAAAAAAGGACAACAAGATCTTCAAAAGAAGAGACAACAAGATCTCCTCAAAAAGGGATAGCAAGATCTTCAAATGAAGGGACAACAATATCTCCACAAAAAGGGACGGCAAGATATTTGTTGCATGAAACTCCTAGACTACTTATTGACATTATAAACATTTCAAGATCCACACCGATAAGCCATTTTGTTACTAAAAAATGGCAATTATAACATAATTAACATAGACATATGTCAAATAAAAATAGAATATAGAAGATAAATATAGCTATATATATATCCATGGCTCCCAAGATACTGTTGTATGAAGTGTCCTTTAAGAGCCAAGAGTAACTGTTACTAAAAACCTGAATTGTGCAGATTTTTTGTTTGCTGAAAATCTGATATATGTAGTTTCAATTGTAGTATTGAGTTTTGGTGGGTCAATTTTGACAGTTAAAGAAAAACAGGTTTTGATTAATGTTACTCATTGTAAAGAGACATACAAATGATTTTATTCCCATTTAATTTGTATTTTTATATTCCCTATTTTTTTATTGTGTATAGGTATAAATTATTGAAAAATGTCAAGTCTGGGTCGTCCTAAAAAGGATAAAAAACAACGTTCAATAACTGATGCATTTGGTATTCCTCAATGCTCTAATCAACCATGCAACTCTGAAAATGAAGTATATGATCATCCATTTGAAGGCCATGAATCAAATAGTGCAAAACTTCCTGAAGAGGAACCAACATCCAAGAGGCCCAAAAGAGCATTCAAGTCCAACTAGAAGCAAGGGCAGTATCCAGGTTTGCATTTTTTTATTGTTTCAAGTTTGAAATAAGAAAAATACACTGTGATTTGTGTAATCTATGTTAATCATTGGTTGAAATGTTGAGAAATTCCTTTGTGTAATCTATGTTAATATTTGGTTGAAAGGATAGAATTTCAGGAGGAAAAAAAGACCTTCCATGGACAACGTAGACTATTTACTCAAGCACATGAACCTTTTTGTAATCCATCCAACGGTTACAATGTTTTCCAGGTTTTTAAGGTTTTCTAAGAAGGATAATATAATGCAGTGTGCAAATTTTCAACAAAGTTCTAGCATACTTGTTCTCTTCTCCCCTTTCACGTCTCCCACAATTCTCCTTTATGAGGAGATAAGATACTAGAAAGTAGTTCTCCTTCAAGTACCTTTTAGTTATGGAATGGAATTATAGTAAATAAGAGGTGAGCGTTTTGGCAAATAAAACAATAATAAGTACAGGTTATTTGTTTCCCACCACCTAGAAGTTTTAATCACTTTATGTTTCATTTCTGCCTAAGAGTCATCGCATATGAGTTTGGCTTTCATCAGTTCAATTTTTTTTTTTTTTCCTTTTTTTTTTTTCGCATTTTAACAACTCGGTTAGCTAAATTATTGATTGGAATGGTAATAATTTGTTTAACACTTTTTTTTATGAAGTGTGTACTTAATTTATTTTTGTCAATTGAAATGTAATTTTTTTTTTAACTTTTCATCATGGAAGGGTAGCATGGATACATACCCTTCTCACTGAAATTAGGCCTCGGCCTTCAAATTTGATCACTGTCGTGACATATTTGGAATAGAACCACCGTGCTACATTTAAGACTCAGTCTCCACGTTGGTTATGGAACCGGGGTTGAGGGTTAGCCTCGACCCCATTTCTTCTCCTTTTTAAAACTTTCACCCACTTAAATAGAACCATGACCGTATATAGGTAGGTAGGTGAAACGATTGGCGTAGATTTTGAAGGCATTGGATCCTTGGGAGGTCTGGGGTTTGAATTCCTCTGACTTCAAATAAAACTTACACCACTGTAATTGGCCAATGAGGAATTGCCACATGGAAACCTCTCATTGATTATCCTTTCCACGTGTCAATTGATAAATGGTGCCACATGTCAACTAAAGACTAGAATGCATCACCCTATATGGTCATGCCACGTGTCACCCTTGCAGTGGTGACACGTGTCACCTTTGAATTTTTCCTTATTTTACCTCAAACTTTGACCGACCATAACTTTTGCATGTGAACTCCATTTGAGACGCCATTCTCACTGTTGGAAATTTGGCGACAAGCTCTAGGCATTGATGAAATTTTTGAGAGACTTTAAGAGACTTGGATTTTGAGCATATTTGGATCTCCTAGGATCTCTGTGGATGTTCTAGATCTCTCAGGATCTTCTATGACATTCCTTAGATCCTCTTGGACCTATGTAAGTGTTCTGGATCTCTGGACCTTCCTTGAATGTTTTGGATCTCTGATCTTCAGTGAACATCACCTAGATCCTCATGGATCACTAATCTAACTAATTCTAACATATCTCGAGAGAAAAACTAATAGATGAGCACAACTTAAAATGATACTTTGACAACATAAATAGTTCATGGACCCCAAAAGAATGTTATAACAATAATATCATAGATATCATCCCAAATAGTTGAAGAAGAGAATTGTAACACCATGCCTGCACTCATAAGAAATCACAACAACATAAGGATTCTAGACACTAAGCACTCAAATAGTTCATATGATCAATACCCAAAAAACCTAAACCACAAATACAAGTGTAGAATAGTCCCACAAGCAATTGCAAATAGTTATGACTTCAAAATTGTTAGAATATTAGGGTAAGTTGAAACAGCAGTCACTTTTTAATTTTAAACAAGACAACTCTAGATCTGAAGCATCAACAGCATATATAAATATGTCAAAGGTAAGCAGTGACAGTAGAAATAAATCTCAGATCTTAAAAGGTTAGACAAAGATCATGTATTGCTATAGTAAGCTCAAACAATGAGAGTCACAACTCAGAACCCAAACAGTGACAATAGAACTCTCTAAAGATCTAATAGCTATCCTCTAACAGATCTAAAAGAATCTTACAGCAAACAGAGAAGCTAAAACTCTTCAAGTATAACAGCAGATCTATATATCAATTCTGAAGCAAATAGTAAGCAAAACCTTTCAAGTGTAACAACCCAAACCAACAGTGATAAAAGGCTTCCTTTCTATATGACTGAGTTAAAATAGTAAACTAAGAAGATCATGTAAACCAGATCTAAACTTTCAGAGAAAACAACTTAGAATGCATACCTGTCAAATAGCCTTACCACTGAAGATGA
>ML819180.1:117122-153279 GCA_009831015.1 Picea engelmannii
GTTAGGATTGGTCCTTCTAGTAGCCATAGCCATATTTTTACTTTCAACATTTCTTGCCACCTTAAATGCATTCTCCAATGATTTGGGTTCCCAAAGGCGAACCTCATATTGAATGTTATCCTTTAAAGTTCATATGAATACATAAATCAAGTGCTCATCTGGAATATTTGTTACCTTTATATTCAATCTTTGGAAGTTCTCAATGTGCTTGGTAACTGAACCCTTTTGCTTGAGATTTATCAATTAGCTAAAGAAGGTATTTCTCCTTGTATCCTCATAGTGTGCTATCATTTCTTCCGTGAAAATTGTCCAAGTGATGAGTGATTTGCGAGAACAAATCCATCGATACCATACAAATTGATTGGGCTCTAAATATAAAGAAGAAATTTGTACCTTTTGTGTATGTGGCACATTATGTAGATCAAAGAATTGCTCCATCTGAAGTATCCATGTGATTGGGTCCTTGCCATCAAACTTACTCATATTGATCTTAGGAACGTGGTTGGTCTTCAACCCAAAGTTGGAGTTTCTCCATTCTTGATTCACCTTCCTTGTGTCCTCATCATGAATTTCATGGGATACATTTTCACTTTCAGGTGTCCTCTCTATTAGGAAAATTTTCAATCCTTCCATGATCTCCCCTTTTAAACCATCCATCTTAGTATCCAACTTAGATTCCATTGAATCCATCATCTCTTGTAGTTCATCTTTGGTTACTGTCTTCTTTTGTAAATCATTTATGTCCCTACGCATTTCTTTACCTTCATCAAGAGTCCAAGTAGGATTGTATGGATGCTTATTTGGTGTAGAAGTTCCCTTTTTTGGTGGCATGTTCGCCAAGTATCACTTTAAACCTTGATTTTGAGGTGGTTCTGCTAGATAATATCCCTTTTATTGTATCTCCAAAATTCCGTCCCTTCTGAGTATGAAATTTTATTTTTTGTAGGTCTCTGATATTTCTTCTCTTCAATGCGACAGGTCTGATAAAAATTGGACGTGCCAAGTGGAATTTACAGTAACTTCCCCGCAACTTGCTGAGTTTTGGCCTTTCCAGGAGATCTCACTTGTATAGAGTGCCCCGCACACAATAATTGATATAAAATTCTGAAACTCACACCAGAACTACTACGAGCTGTCCACTATCCAATGCAACTAGTCTCACTCAATTTGGATACTCTAGGAATAATTTATGATTGTTTTACCCGAAACTCCTGCTTGAGACTAGTCAATAGGACTATTCAGATACCCTATCTTCCACAGGGTGTATATACAAATGTGAGATGACCCAGAAGATTAAATTGCTACCAAATATACCTTTATAATTTTTGAGAATATCCTCCAGATTCCAGGGTCTAAAACGTTACAAAAAATATTTTATAGAAAAAATTATGCAATGACTCAATTCATGATGATTCCATAACCCTATCTTACAAAGGATGTATCTACGAAATTATAAGGCCTTAGGAGCTGAAATGTTAACCCAACGTACCTTGATCCGTCTACTAATTATCCTCTAGGCTGTTCCTTCTGAATCATTGTAGAAAAAAAGTTATAGAAAAATTTCACGGTGTCTTAGATGTAGTAGAGAAACCCCAAGACCTTGAGCTCTAATACCATAATTTAAGAACCAAATATCAATATAGCATAGAAAAACCTCAGAATAAGTACTCAACACCTTGAAAAAGAGAGAATTTCAGATAATAAGCCTCTTCGAGGGGGCAACCTCCTTTTACCCCACATAAATGTTCAAGTACAAGATGATTCCAAATGAAAATGTCTCCTTGGTATATATAGGAGACTAGGAGGTATAATTACAACTAATGGATTAAATCCGACAAAAATAAAATAACATTACTAATGTAATATGCCCCAATTAAGGGGTAATGAGCCAATATTAGGGCTTAACAGAGAAAAGGAAGTGGCAAGTAAAAAGGAACCTGCTCTCAATAGTGGCATTGGCTCGACCAGAGGCTATACTAGAGACTGCTATAGAGGTGAAATTTTGTCGTGGAAAAAGGGAAAGGCCCCAATTTGATCTTGGTCGTCTCACTATCAATTTAGTTAGGGGATAAGAAGAAGTAGGCATCACAACAAAAGGAAATTATAGAGGCCTAAAACACAGACAAGACACAAATTCAGGAAGCAACAATGACAGAGCAGACACAGGCTACTTCAACAAGCTCAGGAAGGACTCAACAAAAATACTAATTCCTAAAATGGTCTAGCATCTAGGAAAGGAGCGACAAGAGGAAGAGTTGGTGGAAGGCAACTTCTCCACCACCCAACAATTGGCCTTGAGGTTGGATTCCCAAAACTCCACTCTAAACTTCACGCTAGAAACTCTATCACAACATCGCTCTCTAATCAATCAACTCCAAGATGAGGTCAATTTTGTCAGACGACAAGGGGAAATAATTGAAGAAATGCATGGAGTTGGAGATCATAATTCTTCAGAACAAAGCCATAGCAAGGAGTGTGGGAGCAGGAATGAACCAGTAGTTCCATACCTAAATGTAGCCTTGGAACCACCTCCAGAAGAAGAACGAGGCCCCGAGGAAAAGAGTTTGTAAGCAATTAAGTAAGACTATCAAAATTTTGTAAAAATGGCAAACTATTATTAATTTTCGGGTGATAGTTATGTCTAGATCAGCCTAATACTTTAGATCACAACAATAGTTTATGTGGATAACTCCTTGCAGTAATCTTACATGAATATTTGTAGCTAGTTCTCCTTACCAACACCCTTTTTTTACTCTGCAACTTCGGTCGTGCCCTTTTATATATATAAAAAACTTCAGTTATTGTAAAAAAAAAAATAAAAAAAATTCTAAGTTTGACTTTGTTGTCTTATTCTACTATTCAAAATGTTTCTGGGCGTTTCTTTTTTGACTAATACCATCCCATATTATTCCCCTATGTCTCAACCTTTCATCGTTCTCTTGAAGGTGCAATTTCGGCTCATGTGGCCTCAAATGTGACTACTTTAACATGCATAACCCACTTTCTGATTAAATTTGGGTCCGCTTAGTGTTATATATTTTTGTAGGATTTTCTCTTTTATACTTCTAGGATTTTCCATTCCATCTTGTTCTTCACTCCTTTATCTTTCCAACGAGTCCTCCTAGGACTGATTTCGTTTCCAACAACCCCAAATATGACTGTTGGAAGTTGGTATGGCCATTTTTTCCTCTGAATTCGTGGTATTTTGTTTTCTTCATTTTTGTCATATTCTATCACTTGTTTGGCATGGATACCTATACCACTATGTTCCTTTGTTCTATACCTTTTCGACGAGGTATAAGGACCTCATTCTGATGCCTGTAGCAAAATTCATGGTTGTTTAAACATCGGTGCTCAACAATAGTTTATCATGCATGTGGGTTAATCTAGTTCGTTGGTCTTCAGCCCTTGTAGCTTTGGAAAAATTCATGTTTTGAATCAGGATAAATGACAACCATTGATTCCATGGGGAGAGTAAACCTTTTCCCTTCGTCGATTTACATATGCCAAATTTTACATAATATTCGTATGTTTATGTATGTTGATGACATGTTGTTGATTGGAAACAACATGAACACAATAAAGGAGGTGAAGAAGCATCTATCCTCCAAGTTCGACATGAAGGATCTTGGTGCCACTAACTTCATTATGGGAATGGAGATCAAGAGAGATTGATCAGCTAGAAATCTATGGTTGAACCAGAAGAATTATATTGAAACAATATTGAAACATTTCAACATGCAGGATTGCAAACTTGTGAAGGTGCCAATTCCTATGGGAGAAATACTAATTGTTGAGCAGTGTCCAATGACACAAGAGAAAACAAAGGTCATGGAAAGTGTTCCCTATGCAATTTTTATTGGTATTCTAATGTATATGATGGTCTACACTCGACCAAACATTTCCCATGCAATGGGAGAGTTGATTAGATACATGTTGACACCTGGGAAGGAGCACTGGATAACTAGCGAAAGAGTATTCAGGTATTTGTGTGGCAAAAAAGACTATGCTATATGCTACCAAGGAAAACTTGGAGGTGACATTGAATCAAATGTACATGGATTTGTCAACGTTGACTGGGCTGGAGATTTGGATCGATGAAGGTCGATCAGTGGATATGTGTTCAAGATGTTCAACAGATAAATCACCTGGATGAGTAAGCAACAAGCAATCATAGCCTTGTCAACAAAAGAAGTTGAATACATGGAAACCACTCATGGAAGCACAAAATAAGTATGGATACAAAGGTTGTGTTCAACAATCAGGTTTGAGAAAAAATATATGAAGATCATGTATTCACAACCATTATTAATAGTCATGGTCCTGTTATGAATAGGTCATGTTATCCCCATTTTGTGAGATAACTAAGGAGATCATGTATTTAGGCCCTCAAGTTGAAGATATGGAGTGTCGAGAGACTACATGACCAACAATATCCACTTGCACAGATGGAGACCCTTCTCACCACCACAGAGGTCAATATTTTCATATAACATCCACCACACTGACTAGCTTTCAAGAGGCACTGATCCTTTCTCCATGAGGTACAACTCAGGTATTATGGTGAGTGTCATTTCAATATTTGAGGCATTTTGAGTATGTTGTATCTTAGACTACTTTAGATTTCATGACATATGCTTGGACATTATGCCTTCTGCCCCATTTCACTTTGGTGGTTGACATTGTGCCATAGTAAGTGGTCTTCCTCGGGAATGGATTTGTTATTAGGAACTCCCTTGAAGAGCCATCGTACCATTCTCAATCATACTTACCACTTTCCATCACATAAAAACCCCTCGTTTCCTTGTCTCTTGATATTTTAGGGTGTATTGACCCAAGAAGGGGTTGTCCCTCATTCTATGAGAAGAAGGGGTTGAAGTCCCAGAGGGATTTTTTTTGGATAAAAATATAAAATCCTATATATAAACCTTATAGATGCTTCGCCTAGGGATTCCCAAAGAAAGCTATGAAATTCTTCTCTATAAGAAAAGGGGGAACCACAAGAATAAATGATAATGAATGCTTAGGGGGTTAGTTGGAGCATAGGAGGTCTCATCAAGAGTCGACCTATCATGATCATGGGTATCTAGCGGTATGACATTACCATCATCTGGCCACCAAGATAGAGTAGTGGCTCTCAGTTGCACAACTGTAAGAAATGGGGTCTCATCACAAGCCAACCTTCTCATTTACACAAGGTATTTTAAGTGAAACTATCATTATCTCGACACCATGCCAGGACAGTGGCCTTCAACTAATTCCTTAAAACATGAAAGAAACAAAGAATGGTAAGAGGATGGGCTTGGAAAAAATGCATTGCAAATGAAGGTACCACACACCCTCTACAAAGACACCCATGAATGAGACACTACAACCCTATGGAAGTGCAACCAATATTGGGAACAATGTCTCATTACCTTGGACAAAGATAATGAGCAAACCCGGATTGATATTTCTTCCATTACTTCCAGTATTTCTAACCTCAACTTCCATCTTTCTCTACTTGAATCACTGCCCACATCCATCATTGAATTGACTGCCACATGTTAGCAATCCCATGACATAGTGAACAATTTGAACACCTTGTTTAAGCCCACCCTAGATCCCTTCTCTTCTTCCACACCTTATAACCCTGAAGGTCCTAAATCCTCCCAGTCCACATATTTTCCTTCCAACCACTTTCAATAGGACCTGCGCCCCCCTTGCATGGAGGTGAAAAAATTTGATGGCTCAGATCCCACAGGCTAGGTCACTCAAATGGAACATTATTTCTCTTTGTATGACATTACTGATGAGTTGGCCAAACTCCACTATGGTGTTCTCCATCTAGATCTGGAACGTTGGCAATGGTGGTTGTTGGAACTTAGGTCTCCATCACGTCCTTACCCTTTCGATTCACCTATAACATCTTCTTAAAGCCTGATTCTTTGTTTTGTTCTTGCTAAGTTATTCTCCACGTTTTAATTTTTCTCTTTAATTGATTCTTTGTGCCATATTTTTTGTTTTCTTGAGGGGTAATTGCATGTCATTGATTTTGTTTGAAATATGTGTAATCAAAGTTACCACTAATAGAGAATATAGCAGGTCGATCAAGTATGTTGTATGCGTAGGGAACAACCATGAGAGAAAAACACAACATTCAAAAGCAGTCAATTTCAGGATCAAATGGTGGGAATAGACAGGTTAAAATTGCGACGATGGATATCCAACAGGTCACTCAGATCGATGATTTTCGTGCATTTGGGGTTTTCAGCATCGCACGAGGTTTAACAACAAGAAAAAATCTCCGAAGTTCCGGAGCCCCGCAGTGTTGAAGTTCTAGAGCCCCAAAGTGCTGGAGTGGGCCCTCACTGCCACGTCACTCCGGGAGTTCGTTCATCTGGGAGGTTTTGGTCCAAAGAAAGCAAAGTGTCGAAGTTTCAGAGATCCGAAGTGTTGGAGTGGGCCCTCACTACCATGTCACTCTGAGCTCATACTACTCCAAGAGTTTTTCAACTCAGCATAGGCCTAAATCATCAAAGGGTCAAACTTTTGAAGTCCTGAAGTCATTAAAATTAATGGTTAAATTAATCACGGTCTAATTAATAGTAAATGTAAGTTAATGACTACGGGATAAAATCACTCAGGCAGATTTTCATGCTTCAAAATCTAAAACTCCTAAAGTTTCAAAGCCCCGAAGTGCCTTCCATGTCACTCTGGGCCTGTACTACTCTAGGAGGTTTTCAAACGAAACACTATAGGTCTCCCGAAGTTTTGAACTCTCGAAATCCTTTAATGATTAAATTATTAATCTCGAGTTAATAGGTCTAATATAAGAATGGATTAGTGACTTCACGAGATTAGCACTCTGGGATATTTAGATGCAGAGAAAACCCAGTTCTCCAGAGCTCTGGAGTGCCGAAGTGTCGAAGACATGAGGCACTCATCAATCATGACACATGGCACTCATCTCAGTCCCTTTGATTGCATCCTCCGCGTTATTTCCAGGTGACACATGTCCCTCTCTTTTCATGACATGTCGACGATATGACGTCAGTTCACCACATCACTCTAAAATTTTGGCCATCCAAGAAATGTTCATACTTTGCACTCAGACGCTCCCAAACCATGAAGAGTCGAAGTCCCAAAATGATGAAGGTTAAAGGTTTAAAAGGGGTTGCCAAACCAGGAATGGGGAAACTACACGTCCAGACTCTGAAAAAGCACAACATGACTTTCTTTTGTCCTCAAAAGGATAAATGGGGGAAAGACATAGCCACACCTTTAGTTGTCTTCAATGGCCCCCAAAACCACACATGTATGCCAATGCTCAACACATCACTCACCTCTGTCACTCTGAATCAGTTTTTGTCAAAGGCTCAATGTGATTCATCTTATGCATCAGTATGGTCTACCATTAGCAACAATTTTCATTTATTTAAGTTGAGACATTTCAAGTTAATGCATAATAAGTGGTCATTTGTGTTTGATATGAATCAAGTCCCTTTTAATTAAGTTAAGTTTGAAGTGATGCATCACTAAGCTTACATCAGTGTCATTTTTAAGTTAATAAGTTGTTTACAACTGTGAGCACAGAGTGAAGCCTCAGTCCCAGATGGACGAGATCCTTTGCAACTCTGATAAATATGCAGCTTTTGTATGTTTTAAGGGTTCAGTTTTTGGGAGAAGGATAGAAATACATCAGACTGGTTGAACCTGTTCTCTGCTTGGATTAAAGTTCTCTACCTGGTGCATATATTTTTGCTGACTATGTGTTTTGTCCAAATATTCATGTGTTTTCATCTTATATTGAATGAAGTTCTTGATTTGTGAGATGTACATTTCATTTCCTTCATCTATTGTATAACTTATCTTAACTAATATGCAACCTGTAAAACAACTAATGCTTCGGTGAAGATTCATTTTTATTGCAACATGTGGGAGTAATTGTGTTTAGATACATGTTTAATGTCTTGAAATGATATTTTAAGTATTAAACTTCTTGCAACAAGTTATTCATTGAATGGTTTGTTGTTTCCCTATGTTCTATCTTCTACTATCTCACTTGTCTGTCATTTGTGTGCCACCATCCAAGGAGAACCCTCCTCCGTACCAGTTTTCCAACCTAACCATGTAAACCAACCCTCCAACTGACCAACAAAACCAACTTATTAAAAAACCAATCATCATAAACTTGAGGTGGCCTAGATTTTCCCTTTAGCAGTCAAGTGAAGACCTTAGGACCAACATATTCTGGCGTTGTTTCTTGGGAATGAAGTAACAAAATATCTTTCCCTGGGAGAATGAAAATGATCAAATCTTATATTTGATGGTGAACAAATACCACACACATTTATATTGTAGATCATTCACTTGGCGACTCCATGGTTAAAGAATCTAGTGGCGACTCCATAGTTTTAAGAAGTCATATTTTCAGATGGAAGCCATCTTGGCTCAGAGGTTTGCTCCTTTTAATTTCTCTTATATTCCTGGTTTTCCAAATGTTGTTCCTACTATAGATGAGTGGGGTTATTTCTTTCCCATATTTAGAGAACATAGAGATGACAACCCTGCTGATCATTTTCTTGAGTTTCATGAACTCATGCATAAGTGGGGAATGTTGGAGAAATTTCTATTTTCGACACACTAGTTCAGTGGGAGTTAACTGACTAGTTCTATTTTAGACTTTCTATTTTTACCATCACTATTATGCATGCATGCATTCCTAAGGAAAACTAACTGCTTGATTACTTTTCTTAATTATGAAATTGTTTTCCCTATATATGAGTGGATTCCACTCATTCATTGTATCATATTGATCATGATCTATGTTTCAATCATTAGCTCATTGGAGTAGTATGAATATATTTTATCATTCTTCCATATTGAATCTCTCTTCCTTTCTTGATAATATTTGTTTGTACTTGCTTTAGAAATATCTCCTATGCAGGTTTCAATGAAACACTGACATGGTATCAGAGCTATGCTGCTTGGAGCAAGCCAGATAAGCCAAAGAATAAGGAAAATCGGAGTTTTGGAAAACTAAATCTGTGGTCGTACATTTCAACATTTATTCCTCCCAAAATATTACGTTTTGGAGGAAATAACTTGCAAATAAAGTAAATATGCCCATTTTGGAAGTGGGTTTTCAACCATTTGTCGAGATTCTTCACCATTTGCTCAGAAAGTAAGCTGCAAGATAGACTCCTAAAACTAATACGAATCCATGGTCGTACCTTTCTATAGTGATTGCTCCAAACAATATTACGTTTTTGAGAAAATGGTCCGTGAGGAAAGTAAATCGGCCCATTTTGGAAGTGGATTTGCAACCGTTTGGCTAGATTCCTCATCGTTTTCTCATAAAGTAAGCCGCAAGATCATCTCTTGAAACTGATACGAATTCTTAATTTCTTAATTTCTCACTTACAGATTGAGAGTAAATTTTTAGGGGTTCTTAGAAACAGTGGGAGAGATGGATATGACAACTATTATACAGTCAAACTTGGTGGTAATCCTCACACCATACAATTATTTTTATTGGAAGCCCAAGGCGACATTCCAACTCAAAAGAAAAGGACTATATAATTTGACGATGGCGACATAAACATAACCTACATTAACGATTGAGAAGATGAGATAGGTGAATCGTAAGGATGAGGCCACATGACTACTTCTTGAGTTAATCTCCACTGATTTGTGGTTTCATTTTTTCGCATGCAAGACTCCAAACGAGATCTGGACCACCTTGGAAGGACTCTTTGGAAAGCAGGATGAGATACGAGGTCATATGCTTGAGGTAGAGTTGAATACCTTAGACCCTATAAGTTTTGATAATATACAATATTTTTTTACTAAATTTAAATCTTTGCTATTAAGCTTGGGTGAATGTGGTATTGATAAGTCTACACAAGAGAAACAACTTATTCTAACAATCTTGGCCAAGCTAGGACCAGAATATGCTGTATATGTCTCCAATTTCCATTCTGGCAGGTGCCTTTTTGGAACGAATTGGAAAATGTCTACGTTGGTTCAGTTCATTGAGTCTCTTGCACAAGAGCAGACAAAACTCATACAAATGGGCCTCATGAAATATCCCAAAGAACATGCACTCACCATGCATGATGGAAAAGGGTCATACAATCAAAAATCAAAGAAGAAACGAAAGGAGTTATTACATCCAGAGTAAAAAAAGGAAGGATATTCCAAACCCTACAAGGATTCTTCAGGTTCCAAAGATTCTTCAAATTCCAAAGGGAAGAAGAAGAAGGGAAATAAGTGCACATATTGCAATAAACCGAATCATGAAGAATCCACACGCATGAAGAAGTAGATCGATCTTATGACACGAGTACTTCAGAGGAATAACCTTGGAGGCTTCATTCCTGAAGGAGCCAAGAAGAAGAAGGAAGAAGACCATGTGGCTAAGAAAGGTAATCATCATGCTCTGGTTGCAATTAATTCCTCATCTGATTCATGGATTATAGATTCTAGTGCATCCCATCATATGGCAGCGAAAGAGGAAGTTTTCTCTTCCTTGATTCCATGCTCAAGACCCCCTATTCTCATGGGGGATGACACTCCAGTAGCAGCAGCAGGAGAAGGGAGAGTGGAAATCCACAATGGTAGTTTTGAGAATGTTTTACATGTTCCAAATCTTTCTATGAATCTTCTCTCAGTTTATCAAATCGCTCAGAAAGGTAAAAAGGTTGAATTTACATCAGATTCAGTTTCAGTAATTGACATGCATGACAATTCCATCATTGCAATTGGTGAGGTGGATCATAAGTCAAGGTTGTATAAATTCACTAAGTTTTCTGACGATGACTCCTTTATTCTACTTACACATAAGGAGAGTAATTTTCATGCACCTCCAGTGCAACATGCATATACTCTTGTTCTTCCATCAATTTAAGACATCAGGGATGATTCCATACACTCGGATTCTGTACATGGAAATAAGCACATAGTACAGCCAGATAAGAAGCCAGTGTCAAAGCTTCAACAGATGCCCAAGAAGGCACAGACCACACTTCAGGCAGCAGGAAACCTTGCAGGGAATCCATTGGATTCGAGGATGACTTGATCTCAGCATGAGGAGCCTTCTCATGTACTTTCAGCTTCAGAACCTTCAATGCCCATGCATTTCTATATGGTTCAATATACTGATCCACATAACTATAATAGGGTTGTGAGAAGTCCATTATGTCAAGCAGCCATGCAGAAGGAGTATGACTCACTTCTACAGAACCAAACTTGGAATCTGGTTCCGCGTCCACCAGAAAGGAATATTTTCAGTTGCAGATGGGTCCACGAAAGCAAGAAGTGCAAGGCCCGACAGGTTGCCAAAGGACTTCATCATATCCATAAATATTTCTACATCTTCATGAAGACTTTCAATGAGAAAAAGTTTTAGACTTTGCGGGATCATCTTGCAGTGAAGAACACAGTTGTCTAGCAGTTGTTATTTTCTTCTTTTGATACATTATCTTTTGAGGGGGGGTTTTGTTCCCACGTGGTTTTCCCTCTTTCCTCACTTTTATTCAGTGTTCATTAGTTGCATTGTACATGAGTACCTAAAATGGCCTAGTAGTCAGGACTCTTTTTTTACTCCATAGTGATGTTCAGGGGGGGTGTTGGAGAAATTTCTATTTTCGACACACTAGTTTAGTGGGAGTCAACTAACCAATTCTATTTTAGACTTTCTATTTTTACCATCACTATTATGCATGCATGCATTCCTAAGGAAAGCTAACTGCTTGATTGTTTTTCTTAATTATGGAATGTTTTGTCCTATATATGAGTGGATTCCACTCATTCATTGTATCATATTGATCATGATGTATGTATCAATCATTAGCTCATTGGAGTAGTGTGAATATATTTTCTCATTCTTCCATATTGAATCTCTCTTCCTTTTTTGATAAGTTTTGTTTGTACTTGCTTTAGCTAGATCTCCTGTGCAGGTTTCCATGAAACACTGACAGGGAATACATCATGAGGATGTATTAATGAAGATGTTCATGTACTCATTAGAGGGAGATGCTCGTGAGTGGTATCAATCCTTGCCTTCCTCTAGCATCTCCTCCCTGGAATAGTTCCATGCTGCATTTAGTGAGCATTGTAAAAGGTTTTTCCCAACTGATTTACTTTTTGAAGAGTGTTGTGAAGAATTTGGATATCATATTCGACAGTCACCTATTAGTTCTTCTAGTAGTGAAAATAAAAGGGATTTTTCCATTGAGGAAGTGGAGGAAGATTCAGTTACATATGAGTCTTATTCTGATTCTTTTATTAAAAAAGATGTTGGGAATTACATTAATGATGAAATTGATGATAAAAAGGCTTTGGATACATCTTGCATTATTCTAGATGTCTCAGTTAGTCATGGTTATGATACTTTTGTTGTTCTATGTTCTCATAAATATTTGATTGACTATGAGGAAAGTGATGTTGAAGGTCACGAGAAAGTTGTTCCCCTTCCTTTTATAATTGTTGAGCAATAGGAAATATATAAGTCTAAATATGACATTATGGAGCTAGCACAAGGAAAAACCAACAATGCAGAAGACATACCCATTCATTTCAAACAACAAGATGAGAAATATCAGGAGTGTTTTGTTTCCCTTTATGGTTGTGAATCACATGACTTTAATGAGATGTTTCAACGAGGACAGCAGAAGCTCAGTATTGTTTATAATGTATATCTCACACAACAATAACTTTTTCCTCTCAACTAGTTGGAGGCTTTTCATGAGTTTCAAGATCCAATAGCGAGATGGATGGATTCTTATTTTTTCAAAATCTCAAATGTGGTAAGTTTTAGCATGATCATCTTTTGCAGCCGTGAGTATGAGATGCCTGCTAATTTTTTGTTGCATATGATATATCCTCTTTTGATTATTCTAAATAGTGGAATGCATAGAGTTATGGTTCTTAGTCAAATGGTTTCTTGGTTTCAATGGAAATCTGATTACACATGATTACTTGGTTTTCAACTGAATAGAGTAGGTAGTAGGAGAATAATCTCTTAGTTCGAGTAATTAATTTTTCAGTTCACAGTTGGTTTCAATATGTTGGTTTTTTCAGTAGTTTGTGTGTAGATCAACAATAAGACTCCATAGCCCAACAAAGGCACTAGGGTGTAGCTGCAGTTTTAAGTTTCATATTGAATAAAGACTCCATAGCCCAACAAAGGCACTGGGGTGTAGTTACTGTTTTGAACTCCATAGATGCATGGCCGAGAAACAGTGGCAGAGATACGTGGCTAGCAGACCGAAATAGAGGTAAGAAAAGGAAGGAGGGAGCAAGTTATTGAGAAGTAACGCACCTGATCTATTGTTCTTAGCACCTCACATGGAAGTATTATCCCTAGTTGGAGCCAATGTTGGAACTTAGTTCTGCATCATGTCCTTACCCTTTCAATTCATCCTATAACATCTTCTTAAAGCCTGATTCTTTGTTTTGTTCTTGCTAAGTTATTCTCTGTGTTTTAGTTTTTCTGTTTAATTGATTCTTTGTGCGATATTTTTTTTTTTATTGAGGGGTAATTGCATGTCATTGATTTGGTTTAAAATACATGTCATCAAATTTACCACTAATAGAGCATGTAATAGGTCGATCATGTTGTATGCACAGGGAACAACCATGAGCAAAAAACACAACATTCAAAAGCAGTCAATTTCAGGCTCAGATGGTGGGAATAGACAGGTTAAAATTGCAACGATGGAGATCCAATAGGCCACTCAGATTGATGGTTTTTGTGCATTCAAGATTTTCAACATCGCGCGAGTTTTAAAGACAAGCATAGATCTCCAAATTTTTGGAGCCCTAAAGTGTCGAAGTGTCGAAGTTCTGGAGCCCCGAAGTGTTGGAGTGGACCCTCACTGCCACGTCACTCCAGGAGTTCATTCATCTGGGAAGTTTTGGTCCAGAGCAAGCAAAGTGTAGAAGTTTTGGAGCCCCGGAGTGCGGGAGTGGGCCCTCACTGCCATGTCACTCTGGGCCCGTACTACTCCAAGAGTTTTTCAACTCAACATAGGCCTAAATTGTTGAAGGGTTGAACTTCCGAAGTCCCGAAGTCATTAAAATTGATGGTTAAAGTAATCACGGTCTAATTAATAGTAAATGTGAGTTAATTACTCTGGGAGAAAGTCACTCCGGGAGATTTTTATGCTTCAAAATCTAAAACTTCCAAAGTTCTAGAGTTCTAGAGCCCCGAAGTGTCGGAGTGGGCCCTCACTACCACATCACTCCAGACCCGTACTACTATGGGAGGTTTTCAAACGCAGCACTACAAGTCTCCTGAAGTTCGGAACTCCCGAAATCCTTTAATGATTAAAGTATTAATCTTGGGTTAATAGGTCTAATATAAGCACGGATTACTGACTTCGCGAGATTAGCACTCCGGTAGATTTAGATGCAGAGCAAACCCATTTCTCCGGAGCTCCGGAGTGCCAAAGTGTCGAAGACATGTGGCACTCATCAATCATGACATGTGGTGCTCATATCATGCCCTTTGATTACATCATCCGCGCTATTTCCAGGTGACACATGTCCCTCTCTTTTCATGACATGTTGATAATATGACAGCAGGTCACCACATCACTCTAAGAGTTCGGCCATCTGGGAAATGTTCATACTTTTCACTCAAAATATCCTGAACCCTGAAGAGTTGGAGTCCCGAAGTCCCGAAATGATGAAGGTTAAAGGTTTAAAAGGGGGCACCAGACCAGGAACGGGGAACTTACACATCCAGACTCCAGAAAAGTGCAACATGACTTGCTTCTATCCTCAAAAGGATAAATGGGGGAAAGACACAACCACACTTTCAATTGTCTCAAGTGGCCCCCAACAGTGAACATACATGCCAATGATCAACACATCACTCACCCCTATCACTCAGAATCAGTTTTTTTGAAAGGCTCAATGTGATTCAACTTATGCATCATTCTAATCTACCATCAACAACGGTTTTCAGCTATTTAAGTTGAGACATTTCATGTTAATGCATAATAAGTGGTCATTTGTGTTTGATATGAATCATGTCCCTTTTAATTAAGTTAATTTTGAAGTGATGCATCACTAAGCTCACAACAATGTCATTTTTAAGTTAATAAGTTGTTTACAATTGTGAGCACATAGTGGAGCCTCAGTCCCAGATGGATGAGAGCCTTTGAAACTCTGATAAATATGCAGTTTTTGTATGTTTTAAGGGTTCAGTTTTTGGGAGAAGGATAGCAATACATCAGACTGGTTGAACCTGTTATCTGCTTGGATTAAATTTCTCTACCTGGTGCATATACTTTTGATGACAATGTGTTTTGTCCAAATCTTCATGTGTTTTCATCTTACCTTGAATGCAATTTTTTATTTGTGCGAAGTACATTTCATTTCCTTCATCTATTGTATAACATATATTTACTAATATGCAACCTGTAAAAAAGCTAATGCTTCGGTGAAGATTCGTTTTTATTGCAACCTGTGGGAGCAATTGTGTTTAGATACATGTTTAATGTCTTGAAATGATATTTTAAGTATTATACTTATTGCAATAGGTTATTCATTGAATGGTTTGTTGTTTCCCTGTGTTCTATCTTCTACTATCTCACTTGTTTGTCATTTGTGTGAGACCAACCAAGGAGAACCCTCCTCCGTACCATTTTTCCAACCTAACCATGTTACTACCTTGGTAAACCAACCCTCCAACTGACCAACAAAACCAACTTATTAAAAAACCAATCATCATAAACTTGATGTGGCCTAGATTTTCCCTTTAGCAGTCAAGTGCAGACCTTGGGACCAACAGTGGCAATGGAAAAAAAATTCCCTCCAAGGGTATGTGGATTGGACACAATTTATGGCAGATATTTATGAACACTTTGAAATTGACACACGCCATTTAGGCCATTTGACCAAGTTGAAATAATATGGCATAGTGGAAGACTTTATAGCTACTTTTGAGCACTTGGATTTCTCCATGAAGGGCATGTCTAATGCTTTTTTCCAGGAATTCTTTATTAGTGGCCTCAAGGATGATATTTATGCCCATGTCCTCATGGCTTTCCCTCAGAGTTGGGTGGAAGCTATTAAAAGATCTAAGGAAGCAGAACAATTTGTCTCTTCTCAAATTATAAAACTGTCCTTTCTTCCCCTCCCTAAACCACCACTCCAGCCCCTCCTTCCACTCCACTTAATATCCAAAAATTGGCCCGTGAAGAAATGGTGAATTCCAACTCAAGGGCCTTTGTTATAATTGTGATGAAAAATATTTTTTGGGGCACAAGTGTAAGGAAATAAATATTTTTATGGCCATCTCTAAGGATTTTTTAGAAGAAGAGCTCGAGGCCCCCACTGTGGTCGAGTTACCAGATCCAACTAATATTAATTTTCCCTCGAACCCCCCAGAAGTTAAACCAGTGATTTCACTGAATTCTGTCACTGGCTTCTTTGCTCCCCAAACCCTCAAGCTAATTGGTTACATTAAACATCGAAAGGTCATCATCCTCATTGACAGTGCAAGCACCCATAATTTTATTCATTGTCACATTGCCCAAGAAACTAATTGTTATATTGATATGGATTTTATGAGCAGAACAAAATGAATACAGATTATTAATAGGTGCTTAACACAAAATAATAGAGATATAGTAAAATTGGTTTTCTATTCAATAACGAAATAAGCTGAAACTATAAAATGTAGCAGAAACAAGCTTGTTGGAATGGTGGCGGCTTATCTATGAGAAGAGATGTGACGGTAGCGCGCATTCGCAAGAAGAAAGTTACAATGAGGATTTGAAGGCATTTTTACAATAAGAAAGAATTCCAAAAACCATATACATCCAAAAATCTAACCCTAGGAGATGAAGCACCAAAAGTCATGTAAGCCTCGTTTGGGTAAGTTAGTACATCAACTTCCCGGGGTCGTAACTTTTGCATACGATCTTCGTTTTAGGCGTGTGATAGCCCGTTAGAAAGGTATCATCAAGGAGATTCATTTTGGGGGATCAATAATTCCTTCAGCTATCATTGAGGAGCTTGATCCCGAAAAAAATTCATTTAGGCCCTCAAAATGGCCCCGAAAGTTAAAACTGCTAAAAATAGTAAATTGCCAAAATTGTCAGAAAACAGTATTGAGCCAGTTGGAAAAGGTGGGTATCCTCCCTCCTTAGGAAGAAATGGTCTCCATTGTGTTGAGTTCCCCCATCAGATGAGGAAATTTCTGCTGAATTTGACCCTGGGTGGGCCACTGCCTTGGTGCAGGAGCTGCCCTGCTTTGACGACTCAATAAAGTTGGATACTTTGTTGTCGAGTGCCCTTGATCTATCTGTCCATAATATGATCATTGGATGCTTGTTAAGGTAGTCAGGGTTGAGCTCTGTTGGTGTCATTTGTTCTTCTACTTCTGAGGTGTCCAATAATGGTGGGAAATAAGGGCAAAGGAGATCCACGTTGAACACTGGGTGCAGACCACGGAAAGGAGGAATGTTGAGCTCAAAAGCATTATCCCCCATGACCTTGGTGATAGTGTACGACCCATAATGGAGTGGGAGAAGCTTCCGATGGGGTCCTGTAAGGCGTTCTTTCTGCAAGTGCAACCAAACTTTGTCACCCACCTAAAACTTATGCGGCACCCGATGTTGTTCATGGCGTTGTTTGTACTTGTCATTGGACTTCTGTAGGATATCTTGAACCTATTGGCGGATGTGATGGATCCGCTCAATGAACCGAGTGGCTTTGTCAGCTTTAGTTGGAGCAGGAGATGAGTCGGTCGAGGTGACCGCAAGGGGAAGTGAAACATCTATGGGTCCCAATGGTTGGAATCCCAACCCCACTTGAAAGGGGTTGTGGCCAGTTGAGCTATGCAGGGATCAGTTGTAGCTATGTTGGACATAGGGAAGGCTCTCATCCCATGTGCGAGGGTGATTTGAATTATACATGCGAATAATATGCACAATCATTTGATTTACAACCTCGGTTTGGCCATCTGTCTGGGGGTGGAAGGCCATGGATTTGGTGAGCTTGGTGTCCAACAGTGACTAGAGGCTTGACCAGAATGTGCTGAGAAATTGACTATCCCGATCTGAGACAATGGTTTGTGGGATTCCAAAATGTACCTAGACTCGTTCAAATAAGAGCTTGGCAGTGGCCTCTGCAGTGATGCTCTTCTTGCAGGCAACCAGAATCTCCATCTTAGAAAAGCGATCAACAACCACAAAAACACAGTCATTTCCCCGCTTGGTGGACATGAGGCCCGACATGTAGTCCATTGAGATGGATTCCCATGGCTTGTCAGGAGCAGGAAGAGGGGTGTACAGGCCCTATTTCTTAGTGGTCGGTTTGGCAATAGCGTAGGCAGTGTAGGACCTGATATACTTGCTGACCTCCTGTCAAAGTTTTGGCCAATAGAAATGTTTATGTAGCATCGCCACTGTCTTTTCAACACTGAAGTGTCCTGCCACCTGACTATAGTGGGCTTCCCAGATCAGCTTTGCTCGCTCACTTGATGGAACACAGATATGGTCCAGACGACACAACAACCCATCCTAAAGATGGAAATTATCGACAACTGCGTTTGCACCCAACATTTGGTGGGTGGTGGCGAAGTCAGGGTCTGTCTCATAGAGTTGGGGCCATCCATATGTCTCATGGCCGCAAGAGTCTAGCACCATGGTGAGTGCCACAACTGGTAGTCTACTGAGGTTATCAGCGACGCGATTGGTGCTTCTTGTTTTATACTTGATGTTGAGGTGGAATTGCTGCAAGTATGTGGACCACTTTTGATGGCATTCATTCTACAATTTTCCCTATGTCTGCATGAACTGTAGTGGCTTATGATCAGTGTGGATGACCGTCTCCTTCCCAAGAATGTAATGTCTCCACTGGCGGTATGCTTGGACAATGTAGTAAATTTATTTGTCATAATTAGGGTACTTATGGATAGTATCTGACAGTGTCTCACTATGATAGGCCACGGGGTGGCCGTGCTGAGTGAGAAAAACACCCACAGCATAGTCTAAAGCATCTGTCTCGATCTCAAAAGGAAGGTCTGGTAGTGAAAGTATTGGGGCTAAGCACAAGCACTGCTTCAAATCATCGAACGCTTGTTGTTGGGACCAGCCCCATGTAAATTTTGCCTTACCACCACCTCTGTTTATTTGGCTGAGGGCCCATGCAATATGGGAGAAACCCAACACGAACCTAGGGTAGAAATTGGCAAGGCCCAAGAAGCTCCGAAGCTCAGTGAGTGTTGTTGGGTTTGGCCAGTCACAAATGACTTGGATCTTGGTTGGATCCACATGTACGCCATGTTGATCAATGATGCATCCCAGGTAATGGACCCTGTCCATGCCAAAGGAGCATTTTTCCAAGTTGGCATATCGCTTGTGTTGTCATAGGGTGTGCAGAACCTGCTGAATATGCTGCAAGTGTTCAACCCAAGTCTTGTTGTAAATTAGAATGTCATCCAGATACACCACTACAAAAGTATTAGTGAATGGTCATAGGATATCGTCCATCATCCTCATGAAAGTGGTTGGAGAATTTGTCAAACCAAAGGGCATGACCAACCATTCAAAAAGGCCTTCCTTTGACTTGAAGGCGGTCTTCCATACATCTGTATGTTCTATCGGGACCTGGTAGTAGCCAGACTTTAGATCAATCTTACTAAAGTATTTGGCCCTCGTGAGTTGATCAAGGAGGTCATCGATTCGAGGAATCGGGTACCGGTTTCTGACTGTGATTTTATTCAGAGATTGGTAATCAATACAGAGTCACCAGGTTCCATGTTTCTTTTGTACCAGCATGATTGGGCTCCCGCAAGGTTATGAGCTGGGGCGGATGTGCCCCTTGTGGAGCAGTTCTTGGATATGTCGCTTGACCTCCTCATTCTCTAAAAAAGAGCGATGATAGACTAGCCCATTGGGTAGTGGTGCATCGGGGGTCAGATCGATGGGGTGCTTGACCTAGCAGTGTAGAGGTACTCCTGTAGGTGAGGAGAAGATATCCGAGTATTCTTCCACGACCTTATCTACTTGCTTCTCCTGTGTGGAGAGGTCAGCCGCAGAGACCCTGGATGTGGCTGTGATCTTTCTCTTATTCTGAGAGAGAATTATGAAGAAGACAAACTTCCCCATCTGAGAGATGACCTTCCTGCATTTCTTAGCAGAGATCAAGGAAATAGAACTAGGTGGGACTGCCTCAGGTATCCTATACAATTTCCTGTTCAAAGTAATAATAACACTACAAGGCCTAGACTCATATACAACATGACATTTCCATAAATAAAGTTGTCCCAAAAGAACATCACAAACTTTGAGAGGAGAAACATCACACAATACCTCATCTTTGAAGGGCTTGATGCCGTACGAAAGTCGACACTGTTGGCTGATGCAGAGATCGCTTCCTTAGCAGAGCCATCCAATGGTGTACGGTTATGGGTATGGCATTGTTAGTAGGGCTAGTTGCTTGACGACCTCTATTGAGATGAGGTTCTTCTAGCTACCGCTATCAATGATGAAGTGCAGCGGGGTGCCTTTTACCCACATCTGTGAATGGAAGAGGCACTCTCCTTCTTCTGGCTCATCTGGTTCACCAGGATGGAGCTTGGTGGTAGCAACAGTGGCACTGGGTTCCATGTCAATGATCCATCTTCCCCTTTCTGGTTTTGGCTCAAAGTCATAATCTGCATCTGATTCATAGGCTTTCACTTCGACCACCAGTGACTACTTTGAGCGGCAGTCAGTAGTGTTATGCCAAGGGCTCTTATGGAAGTCGCACCACTTCCCGGTATCTTTCTTTCTCTTTCTGGTGTCCTTCTTTGCTCGCGGCTTGGACTGGTTTTCCTGCTACTATCCATGTTTTCTCTATCCTTTGTTTGATGGGTTGGGGCCACCCTTTCCTGGATTTTGTTTTGAGGGGTTCCTAGGCCCAAATAACCACATCTTTTGTTTGAGCTTCTACTCAATTTTGATGGCATATCGGTAGGCCGCGCCCAAGGATGAGATGTCCAAAAATTCCATTTTGGTCTGGATGTATCTATGCAAAGAACCGCGATACTTGAGCACCAGATGTCACTCTGAATATTTGATACCCAACTTGGTGCAGAAGGTATGGAAGATATTTGTGAAATCTGGCACTGCTTGGTCTCTTTCTTGCCGCAGTGTGGTCCATTTGGTATACAGGTTGTCATAACTTCCGACAGGGTAGTATTGTTCCTTAACAACATCCATGAAGGATTCCTAGGTGGCTGTAACTGAAAATAATGAGGTTTCCTCTGTTTCCTTTTTCTCACAAAAAGTTTCCCACCAATCTTTGACATGGGGAACGGCTTTGAGGAGCGCAAAAGTAATCTTTTCTTTATTTGAAAAGTTATGGACAGAAAAATACCCTTCTAGTAGATTCAACCACTTGTCTACAACATCTACATATATATGACCTTCAAATATAGGAATATCAAAGTTTATTTGTACCTTGAAGGGGGTGGCACCTCCGTTCGAAGAAGATGCGTCACCTGTTGGTAGCCGCCGAAGGATTTGCGCGAAACTATCCATCATCTCGTTCCTCTGTTGCATGAGGGCTTCCTCAATCAATAGTTTGAAAGGATCTCCTGTCCCATCATCTTTATTTTCTCCTTCCATGGGAGGTCGCTTGGGTGTGCGAGATCTTCTTTCCTCAAGAGAAACAAGCTCGAGACCCAACTCTTTGTACTCCGACCTCGTTGGGGACATGCATTAAGACGACAAGGAGCAGACCACTCTGATACCATTGATATGGATTTTATGAGTAGAATGAAATGAATACAGATTATTAATAGGTGCTTAACACAAAATAACAAAGATACAGTAAAATTGGTTTTCTATTCAATAACCAAATAAGTTGAAACTGTAAAATGCAACGGAAACAAGCCTGTTGGAATGGTGGTGGCTTATCTCTGAGAAGAGATGTGACAGCAGCTCGCATTCACAAGAAGAAAGTTACAATGAGGCTTTGAAGGCATTTTTACAATAATCAAGAATGACAAAAACCCTAGACATCCAAAAACCTAACCCTAGGAGATGAAGCGCCAAAGTTCATGTGGGCCCCGTTTGGGTAAGTTAATACATCAACTTCCCAGGGTCATAACTTTTGCATACGATCTTCGTTTTAGGCATGTGATAACCCGTTGGAAAGGTATCGTCGAGGAGATTCATTTTGGGGGCTCAATAATTCCTTTGGATATCATTGATGAGCTCTATCCCCAAAAATATTTATTTAGGCCCTCAAAATGGCCCCGGAAGTTAAAATTGCTAAAAATAGTAAATTGACAAAATTGTCAGAAAACTATTTTGAGCCGGTTGGAAAAGGTGGGTGGCCATCGATATCCATATGGACCATATATTCGTGTAGTCAACAACTTTCAAATCATGATTTCCAATGGAGGTTCCATGAAAAGTGGGGGGCATTTTGAAAATGTGTCTCCAAATTGGTCAGTACCACATGAAATATCATATGTTTACTATCGAAATGGGTGGTTGTGACACTATTCTTAGTGCATAATGGTTATGGACTCTTGGTCCCATCCTCATGGATTTTAAGGAATTAACTGTGTAATTCATCTAGGAGGGCCAACAGTATAAGTTCTAAGGAATCGATGTCGGCTCCCTTGAAATCATCAGTTACCATCGCATGGAAAAGATCCTCAAGAAAAGTCATTCCATAATTATTGCACAAATCCATTCCATTCACACCACTGAGACACTCTTTGTGCATCCTGACCCCCAAGCCATCATTTCCAAACATCAAGTTGTTTTTTCCACTCCCAGGGACTTCTCCCTTCCCATGGTGTTCATGAACATTCCATTCCCCTAGTCATCAGTATCCTTCCTCCCAATGTTCTCCCTTATCGTCATCCCTTTTCCCAGAAAATGAAATTGAGAAAATTGTTCAAGAATTACTCGCCGCGGGTGTTATCCGTCCTAGTACCAACCCCTACTCTTCTCCTTTGTTCATGGTATTTAAGAAATAAGTCTCTTGGTGCATGTATCTTGTCTTTCACGCCCTCAAAAAACTCACCATCAAAGACAAATTTCCCATCCATGTCATTGATGATCTCTTGGATGAATTAAGTGGTGCCCAATTATTTACTAAACTTTATCTTTATTATGGATACCACTGGATACGTATGAAAGAGGTAGACATTCCTAAGACTTCCTTTCGAAATCATGAGGGCCACTATGATTACTTGGTCATGCCCTTTGTATTGTGTAATTCTCCCTCCACTTTCCAAAGCCTCGTGAATCATGTCTTCCATCCTTTTCTTTGTCATTTTTTCTTAGTTTTATTTGATGATATTCTCATCTATAGTAAAACATGGACAACCCAACTTACCCATGTGGATCAAGTTCTTCATCTACTCTCTCAGCACCAACTTTTCCTCAAACAATATAAATGTTCTTTTGGAGCCTCGAAAGTGGAGTACTTGGGTCATATTGTAGGAAAGGACGGTTTTAGGGTGGATCCTAAGAAAATTGAAGCTATGAAGGATTAGCCTCGTCCCAAGAATATCAAGAAATTGCGTGGGTTTCTTAGTTTAACATGCAATTATCGCAAGTTTGTTAAGAATTATGGAAAAATTTTGGTGCCTCTCACTTCTCTCCTTAAAAAGAATGCTTTCATTTGGAATACAACAACTAATCACTCCTTCCAAGCCTTGAAAGAGGTTATGTGCACTACTCCTGTCCTGGCCCTTCATGACGTCAAAAAGACCTTTGTCCTGGAATGTGATGCTTCAAGGAAAGGAATTAGCACTGTTCTTATGCAAGACGGTCAACCTTTGGCCTTCAATAGAAAAAAAAATGTTGGAGTTCCATTTGGTCCAATCAATCTACAAAAAGGAAATGATTGTCATTATGCATGCTATGGATCTCTGGCACCCTTATCTATTCGAGCAATGCTTCCAAATTAATATAGATCATCAGAGCCTCAAGTATTTTCTGGAGCAACAAATTTCATCCCCGGAGCAACAAAAATGGATGACCAAGCTATTTGGATATGGTTATGAGATAATTTACAATAAAGGAAAGGACAATGTGGTTGCAAACGCTCTTTCAAGGAAATATGAAGAAGAAGGGTCCCTCTTTTCTCTATCCTTCATTGTACCAGATTGGCTCAAAGTCGTTCTCCAGGAATGGATGGAAGATCCCAAACGGTTGCATCTGATCCAACAATTGCAAGATAATTCTCCATTTTCTCTAGAGTACTCTTGGAACAATGAAGAGCTTCGCTACATAGGTCTTCTATATTTAAGAAAAGAGTCACAACTTAAAACCCCAGTTCTTTTCGAGCTTCATGCTACACCCACAACTGGGAATTTTGGGTATACCAAAACCTATGAGAGGGTCAAACGTTCTTTTATTTGGGATGGTATGAAGTAGGATGTATAGAACTTTGTGGCGGAATGTGATGTCTATCAACGTAACAAGGGAGAAACATTCAAAGCTCCTGGCACACTACAACCACTTCCAATTCCACTCGCTATTTGGAGGGATATTTTTATGGATTTCATTGTTGTCTTATCTAAATTGGGAAATAAATATGTCACCATGGTGGTCGTTGATTGTCTTTCCAAATATGCTCATTTATGTTCTCTTCAATACCCATTCACTGCATCCACAATGGCTCAAATTTTCATGGATCATATCTTCAAGCTTCATGGCATGCCTCATTCCATTGTCTCTGATCAAGATCCCACTTTCACCAGCAATTTTTGGCAAGAATTGTTCAATCTACAAGGAACCCAATTTCATCTCGAAACAACATATCATCCCAGATTGATGGTCAAACTGAAGTTGTCAACAAGTGTTTGGAAACATATTTGAGGTGTTTTCCATCTAAGATGAAAAATCAGTGGGCTCAATGGTTACCCCTAGCTAAATAGTGGTACAACAATTCTTACCATACAACTACTCGCATGACTCCTTTTGAAGCAGTATATGGACAAAATCCATCTTCAGTTCTTTCATACATGCCCAGTGTCTCGAAGGTCTAGGAAGTTGAACAAAATCTTACAGTTTGAGAGGCTATTCTCCATACCATCAAAGATAATTTGGTCATGGCTCAGAATCGCATCAAGAAACAAGGAGATCAAGGTCGTTAAAAACGTCAATTTATTGAAGGGGACCAGTTGTTTCTTCGACTGTAAACTTATAAGAATACTTCACTCAAGGATGACCATTTTCAGAAATTGTCGCCCAAATTTTATGGTCCTTATATAGTTCTCAAGCATGTGGGACAGGTGGCCTATCAGTTAGCTTTGCCCAGTCATTCTAAGCTCCATCCTATTTTTCATATCTCCTGCTTAAAGAAGGTGATTGGAACTAAGTGCCAAACTCAAACCAGTATTCCCGAGTTGGATAAAGAAGGCTCCATCTGGTTGCAACCACAAACAGTCTTGGACCAGCGTGAGCATCATCTCTGTCAGCGTGCCATCAAGGAAGTGTTAGTACATTAGAAATATACAACTCTAGCAAATGCCACCTGGGAGCCAACTACCATTCTGCAACAATTTCCTCATTTCAATCCTTGAGGAAAAGGCTATTTTTTAAGGGGGAGGGCATGTTAGGGACCTATTGTTGCATAAGTTCTAGGTTGGTAAAATCCTTACACAACCACCAAAATAGTGACAACTTAGAGAGCACCTACCCACTGTCACCTTAGGCAAGTGTTCCCGTCACTTTATAGGTGAATTGGTCACCTCAAGGGGGGAATATCGGTGACCCTAGGGGGAAATGTGATGGAAAGTTAGATGTATAAATGGAATCCCTTATAGGTCAAGTTACTATATGGAAGAATTCTTAAGAATGATTCTTGGGAAATGTTTAAGGTTTCCAAGTCCTTGGGTACCTGCTGAGAGTGTTTATACCTACCCGAGACATAAGAAAATCCAAGTATTCTTGTAATATGTTAGGTGGAAAAGAAATTTAATCTCCTTGTCCCTAAATGCATTAAAAAAAATGATATATATCAACATGCAAAAGATAATAAGAGCTTCAAAATAAGTGGTAAAAGTCTAGTTGAATGAGAAAGGGACAAGCTAGTAAAAACTAGTTTAACTTGAGAATGAAAGAGAAAGGCTTTAGCATAAAAGAAAGGTTGTCATAAACAAGTTACTGCAGTGATAATTATCAGCCTTATGGCTGTAAAAAAAAAATTATTACAGAAAATAATTCAACCACCAAAACTTTCCAACAATCCACCCAAAAAGTGCATTGAGACTAGTAGATCATAGGGGCAGATTTTTAGCAACTTCTGGTTGCTCGTTTGTGAGTTATTAAAGATGTTAGATTAGGGTTTTTGCAGCCCTAATGGCTGAATATGAATTTTTGTAAAAAAATAAATCAATACCCCTTTAGAGGGTACACCCTAGTGGCTAAGAGGTTCTCAAGGAACAAGAAACAAAACCCAAATTGCAAAAAGTTAATATGGCAAGAAATTGTGTTTCCCAATGTACTATTTTATTTCTCCATTGCAAAAATATTCAGATTGGTGCCTTTAAAATTGGGTGAATGGGGTATTTAAAGCACAAATTATATCAACAACAACCCTAGGGGTATAATTCCTCTTACTCCCTAGGGTATGCCAACCAACTTAGGGTAAATCTAGGAGGGTATACACACTTGTATTCCTCCTAGCAACCCTTGCTCGAAGAAAGACTTATAAACTTAACAATAAGATGAAGCAACGATGGAGGGTGTATACAACATACTCCTCCCTATGGTTTCCACCAAAAATGACCAAAATAAGCAAGAAAGAAATAGCATATTCATATTTTTCCTTACCTAATCCAAGAAATGAGGTATCAAACCCTAGTTTACCATGCAAAATTCTCCAAGAGTTAAGAGAGCGATTCTTTAGGGGGTGTGCACCACTCCTCCTCATCCATTAACTAATATAAATTCAACAAAATACATTCTACAAGAGAGAAGCACCCTAATCACCAAGAGTAGAGAAACGTTTAGCCAAATACTTATCACAATGGGAGAGTTATGATTCCAAATGAGATCTTATGATATCTATTTATACAAAATGTCATTCACATAGTTTCTACACATTAGCAAGGGTAAACCATAATATAAGGGGTCCACAACCCTTATCTTACCCCTTTTAACAAAATAATATTAAACAATTCACTTTTACACAAAAGAAAACCCTAAAGTAAGATGACATCCTCCCTTTAGGGGACATTTTGACACTAGGAGCAAGTCGTTGGAGTTGGAGATGCATAGTTAGGTCTCCAAAGGAAACATGTCACTCATATAGGCCATATCCTCATGGTCAAGGTATTCTTCTCCTCAAAATGTCCATGTGTCAATGAACAACATCTTCACCAGCAAACCCTAGCCCTTATAGGTGACATCAAGCATCTAAAAGTGACGTTTTTCCTCTCCTAGGAAAAACGTTTTCATGTAAGATCTATTTCACGTCATACATGATGTCTTCTAGGCCTCCAAAGGTATGTCTCTTTGATTCGGCATGTAGTTCCTTGGCATCCAACCTATGGGCTTCAAGCCCTATGGAATCCCAAGCTAGGATTGTTCTTCCAAAATTGTCCACCAACTAGGTCCTGCAAAGACATATAAGCATGCCCTCCAAGGATCTCAAGTCATAATATCATGGTGAGTAAATCAAATCAATAAATGAGCCACCTAAGAATGTGTCTCAAATATTACTTGGTTAAACAAGTAAGTGCTCAAAGACACTATGCAACTTTCCAAGCTTGGATGTGGGAGGGTTGACAAGGTGTCCTATTGGGTAGATCATTCCCTAGGTCGAGTGTTTCCCAAGTGACCCCTCTCTAAGGAATGTGAGATAGATGAAGTGGTTAATGATCAAGAATCACTAGGAATGGGGTTCATGACATATAAGGGGTTGTAGTGTCTCATTAATGGGTGCCTTTGTAGAGGGTATGTGGCGCCTTCGTTTGCAATGCATTTTTTCCAAGCCCATACTCTTGCCATTCTTTGTTTCTTTCATTTTTTAAGGAATGAGTTGAAGGCCACTATCCTGGTGTGGTGTCCAGATAATGACAGTGTCACTTACAAATAACTTGTGGAAATGAGAAGGTTGGCTCGTGATGAGACCCCATTTCTTTTAGTTGTGAAATTGAGAGCCACTACCCTTGATTGGTAGCCAAATGATGGTGATTTCATACTGCTAAGTACCCATGATCATGATAGGTCGACTCATTATGAGACCTCCTATCCTCCAACTAACCCCCTAAGCATTCATTATCATTTATTCTTGTGGATCCCCTTTTCTTATAGAGAATCATTTCATTGCTTTCTTGGGGAGTCCCTGGGCGAAGCATCTAGAAGGTTTATATATAGGATTTTATATTTTTATCCAACAAAAATCCCTCTGGAACTTCAGCCCCTTCTTTCCATAGAATGAGGGACAACCCCTTCTTGGGTCAATACACCCTAAAATCCTAAGAGACAAGGGAACAAGAGGTTTTTTAGGTGATGAAAAGTGGTAAGTATGACCAAAATGACCAAAATGTTGTGACCAAAAGCTAGATACATAAGGCACAGGGATTGTTTTATGTTTTATCTCGTAGACACTTTATTTCAGCAAGTGACCATATATCATGACCTGGTGTTTAACCCAATTGCCCCTTTAACTCATTTCCACTTTACATACAACCTAGACCTGTGACCATGGGTGAATACATATGAGGCTTTATCATGGAAGTTCAATCTCATATGTCGATTACTTCTCTTTGATCTTGATCTAATGGTGTAGATTTAATCTCTTGTTGAATGGACGATTATTTCTTATCGAATAAGTCATAGAATGTCAGTGACTTCTTTTTGTAGGTTAACACTTCATGCTTACTCTATTCTTCCACTACGCTTGATCAACGGTCGAGAATGATCCCGAAGTAGATCAATGGTTAGCATTACTTCGTGATTCATAATTACTCTATCCTTCCACTATACTCGATCAGATGGTCAAGAAATATTCTGGAGGATCTTAGATCAATGACCAAATGTTAATTCACGAATTTGACCTTCATCGCTTTGGGTATTTTTTCTAGTAGGAGAATTTGAACATCCTTGGAGGTTGTAATCCTAGAGTGACATGGCATGATAACATCACCAATGATGATGTGGACCCGTAGTGTGTGTGCCATGTGTCACCCTGATTTGTGACTTTCACGGACCTTATGTGCCATATGATTTTTGACACTTGTCACCATCTGATTGGGCCATGTGTCCTTACTGACGTGATTCTACTAACATGGACCTACTATTGTGTCACATGTCTTATTTTGATCTTCCCATTAGATCGGACGATTGGCGAGATTTCACGATTATGGCTTTGCACTTCGTGGCTTCGAGAATTTTTCACTTTTATATCAACCTTCGATCATCATCGAAGTGTTGAATTTGTTTTGCGACCGTTTGATCTTTCCTTGTCTTTATCTAATGGACTAAGTTTACTTTGGTACATCATGCCTTTGGCCCCATTTATCCTATCCTTCTACTATTTCACCCAACAGTTGATAATGGTCTGAAATGGATCAATGGTTAGCATTACTTCCAAACTTCAGGATTTCAAAGCTTACCCTATCCTTCCACTTTATGTCGATCAATGGTCAACGAGATTTCCTAGCTCTTCCTTTGATTCAACATTAGATGATATTTTGTGACTTCGAGGCTTCAGCCTTCGGGTATTCCTACATGATTCAAACTTTTTTTCGTCGGAGTGGTCAGCGTCGGAGTTGAATACTTGATCCAATGTTTGAGAGCTCACCCAAAGATCCTTCCTGATATGAAAGTTGGCGTTTAGTTTCTCCCAGCCTCTATCTCCACCTCGATATGATGGTCTTGGATTGTCCCGAACTAAGAATGAACGACTCATGTAATTCGATCATTTACAAAAGGATTTCTTCAGTTGCAGAACTTTATCTCATGTGTTACTTGAAATACTCCATCTCTTATGAGCTTCAATTAAAATTCTTCCTTATTAGCTTTGTGTCAGTGTGCTCCTTTATGCAGTTCCTTTATCCAGTTAGAAGGTTATCTCTTCTGAGATTTAGGTTTATACAGGATTTCTCTGCACCTCATACTATGTCTTTTACGCAACCTACTATATTATCTCTCCTGAGCTTTAGGATCTCAAAGAAATATAATGACAATACCATATTGATCTTCTTGACATTAATGCCAACACCATAATACCATGTCCAACATTGATCATATTGGCCTTCTTTGACATCAATGACAACACCATAATTCCATGTCCAACAAAACTGGCATGGGTTGATTAATCCCCGAGACCAATGAACGAAGGAGTCATAAGAAATTACCCTGACCTCCACGTAACAACCCTTCCTGGTGAAAGAAACCCTCGCTTCATGGGGCACCCTCCAAAGGTACTAAAAGTGTGATACAATGTCTTCCTTAGGTACCATGGGAATCCCCCCATAGTCACCTCTTTGATACCTAGTAATAACAACAATCCATGAACATTTGGACAAGTATGGGAGGGGTAATCTCTGTCACTCACCCTCATGTGACCTTGTGTTTATCTCTTGCGTTATAGGAGTTCCCCAGACACACCTATACGATAATTATATTTTCAACACTCCCTAAGTCAAAATACTATGTTTAGTTAAATGACCTTCGAGAGTTTAACCTCCAACCCTTTCCAAGGCCCTAGCCTAGACTAGTTGATGAACCCTAGAAACAAAAGGTCTAGTAGATTTATTTTAGCATTTATTTTTAGTGGTTTTTCTTTACTCAAAAGGTATGGAAGTGCAACCAATGTTGTTTGAGACTCTTGCAAAATGAAGATTATAAGAACACTGGAAAAGGAAAATTCACACTGATTCTACAATGAAAAAGAGTTTCAAGAAAGTAAAATGCATGAACTATCTTTCAAACCATGAAATGCAATCTTTTCTCTTTCCATGCAAGATGCATAAATGTAAATTTGTCCTAAATTGCGAGAAAAGCTAAAGAAGCAAACAATAATAGATTTGTTTGTTCTTTTTCATTTTAAATTCTTTTCAAGATGAGAAGAAAACAAATTCCTATACCAAGATCTTTTTCTTTTTCAAATATAAATGTAAAATAATGCAACAAAAAGAAAGAGACCTACCTAACAACAAACTAGGTTTTTCTTTTCTTTCTACTAAAGCCCAAAAAATAAATGAAGGATGCTAAAAGAAAGAGATTTTTTGTTTTTATATTTTAAAAACCAAAGGAAATCACAAAATAAAAGTATTTAACTCAAATACAAACTCAGGTTTCATATATGATCACGACAATGATCAAGAAACCAAGGCCCAAAGAACAAGACTTTCCTTATAGTTATGCAATACAAGAAAAACCTAAAGAATCATCAAACAAACATCAAAATATGTTTTTCCTTTAAATTTTAATACTTTACCAACTTTTTGTAGCCAACAAGAAGTTTCAGAAACACCAAGAGTCCAAAATACCCCTCAAACAACCAAATCAGGGCTTTTAAAGGCTGAAAAACTGAGAGAAAAGCACCTCCCAAAGGGAATATGCACATGTTCCCACTGTAGGGAGCGTATGTATGTGCACTTTCCCACTATAGGAGTGTATGTATGGACCTCTTCCTTATTTAGGGAGTGTATGGACAACAAAAACCCCAAAAAAGCTAAAACAAGGCCTTAAAAGGTTGAAAAACATAGGGAAAATCACCTCCCAAAAGGCATATGTGCATATGTCCATTGTAGGGAGCATATATAAGCTCACATACACACCTAATACTTCTATAGGGTGCTTAGAGATGCTTTTTTAATCACAGGAAAGAACGTATATCAACCAGAAAACTCATGAAATCTTGAAAAGAGTTAGATCCAAAGCCTGTAAAAGAAGGCTAAGGTTCTGAAACACTAATTGAAAATTTAGAGACAAAAATAAACACAAAAAACAATAGAAAATAAAGAATAAGAAACAAGCTAGCATCTAAAACTGACCCAAAGGAGATTCTCCCCAGTGGAGTCATCAATTGTGTTTTCTGATAATGTACTCTTATGTCTTGAGTTATAGCCACAATAGAGCGGTTGAACAGAATAGAACAATCTTTAACTAACAACAAAAGTTAAGTATAAATAACTAACTAACTACCTATGAGAGGAAGGATCACCTACCTGATTTCTGTCATTCACAATCTTTAACTAACAACAAAAGTTAAGTATAAATAACTAACTAACTACCTACGAGAGGAAGGATCACCTCCTGATTTCTGTCGTTCAATGTAAATCCATTTTGCAAATCCATGCTCTGAATCTCTCGCTTTAATACTTTTTATATCAACCTGCACTCACAAAAGAACTAGGCTGCAAAGAAGGTAGTTATCATAACTAACTAATAACTTCAAGCATGATAAGTATGTTAGTTTCCACATTTTCGAATTCATATAAAATTTACAAAAATAAACCATTAAAAAACGATATGGACAAGAAAGAGAGGTCTATTATAGATATGAACAACAAGTTACATGTTCAAAATTCACCTAAAGTTGCTCCCAACACTACTCCAGAATCGGCTTCCAGATTCCTCCACCTCGGCCTCTATAAGACTAACTCAATCTCCTAACTTCCCTTGCTCAAAACAAGTCCAAGAGAGATAAGGAGTCTGTCACTGACAAGATAGAATGGGAAGGATGGTTGGAAACAAGGGTTTCTAGATATGAAGAGGGAATCTTAAAGACTCAGGAACAGGGGCTTGCAGACTTGCCAATTTTCCAACGTAATTATGCTATATGGGCGATCCCTCCCTCTCCTCCACCTCTTGGCCTCTTTTTATACTCCAAATAAGTTTTTAGAGGAGTTAGGCACGGGCCATAACGGTTAATAACCGGAAAAAATTCATGGACTCCACACAAAAAGGGCACATTTTTCAAGAATTATATATTTTTTGTGTCAAAAAGTTGCATACACACCCTTATATGGGGAAACTAGCGTACATATACATGTTTCTAGTGCATAGGGATTAAAAGATGGGTTTTTTTAAGTAATTTGAGGAGGAAATAAGGGGGGGTTTGTTTTGCAAGTAGGGAAATGGTATTTTAGTTGGGAAAACAAGGCATCAATGCATATGAGGTGGAAAATGATTTTATAACAGACACTAATTGACAGGTTTACATTCATGCATATTAAACCTTCTCAATATTGACTCCATGTATTTTCTCTAGTTCAACCAGAATTTACCGTTTTCCCAATTTCTTTTAATTTCCATGCCCAAAATAAAATTTCCATGCCTTTATAACACTAACTCAATCCTCCTAACGTTCCTTGTTCAAAACAAGTCCAAGAGAGAGAGAAGGAGTCTATCGCTAAAAAAATTACAATGGAAAGAACGGATGGAAACCGGGGTTTCCAGATCTGAAGAGGGAATCTTAAAGACTCGAGAATAGGAGCTTGTAGACTTGGAAATTTGATAACATAATGGTGCAATATGGGATGATACATCCCTCTCCTCCACCCATTAGCCTCTTTTTATACTCCAAATAATTAGGTAGAGTAGCTAGGCATGGGTTATAATGGATAATAACTGGAAAAAACCCGTGGACTCCACACAAAAAAGGGCACATATTTTTAGAATTATATATTTTTTATGCCAAAAAGTTGTGTACATTCCCTTTTGTATTGAAACTAGCAAACATATGCATTTTTCTAGTGCACAGAGAGTGTATGGCTTAAAATATGGAGTTTTTAAAGTAATTTGAGGAGGAAATAAGGGGGGTTTTGGTTTGCAAGTAGGGAAAGGGTATTTGAGTCAGGACAACAAGGAATCAATGTGTATGAGGTGAAAATGATGCTATAACAGACACTACTCCATAGATAATTTACACCTACATGAATAGGGAACTTGACATGTTTAACTTTCTGTATATTAAACCTTTTCAATATTGACTCAATGTGTTTTTTCTAGTTCAACCAAAGTTTCTCGTTTTCCCAATTTATTTTAATTTCCATGCCCAAAATCAAGTTTGTAGCACCAATATATTTCATGTCAAATTTAGAGGACAAATGATTTTTCTCATCCTAGATCATAATGTCCTTGTCGTTTCCTATAAACAACATATCATCCACATACAACACCAAATAAATAAGATGATTGCCTACTATTTTGAAATACACACAGTGATCAACTTTGTTTCTTGTGAAGACAAGTCCCAATGAGGGTGGGGCTGGGGGGTAATATTAATATGTTTTCTCTAATATTACCCCCCACCACCATCCTCATATGTGGGGGTGGGCGGAATAATAGAGAAAACTTATTTGTATAAGTATCAATTTTTTGATACCACATCTTTGGTGATTGATTTAACCCATTTATGGACTTTTTTAGCCTGCATACCAACTCTTTATTTCCCTTCACTTAAAATCCTTCTCATTGCTTCATGTATATTTCTTATTCCATATCCCCATTTAGGAATGTTGTCTTCACATACATCTATTCTACTTCAAAATAAAAAGAAGCAACAACAAATAAAATAAATCTAATAGAAGTTAACTTGGCAATACGAGAACCAATTTCGCCAAAGTCAATTCCCTCTACCTGGGAATAACCTTTTTCTACTAACCAATATTTGTATTTGTCCAATTTTCCTTCTACATTTAACTTCTTTTAAACACCTAATTGTTGTCAATGGGATTGCTTCCAGTCAACAACTCCACTACATCCCAAGCCTCATTCTTGTCTAAGGATGTCATTTCTTCAACCATGGCATTTTCTAGATTTTTTCATCTTATGAATCCACTTCCTCCCTAACAGTTCTAGGATCATCATCAGTAATAAACAAAAAAAAATTTGAATGAAAATCAAGTGGAGTATACCTTTATGGTTTCTTTCTTTCCCAAATTGATCTCCTTAATACCAGAGTATGAGGCTCTTCTTCTTTTGATTCTTGTTCTTATGTAGAGTCTGATTCATTATCCTTCAATTCAAAATCTATTTTCTCTAGTTCTTCCTCCCTTGGTAGGACTTCTTATTTGAAAACATCTTAGATTTCTTTAAATACCACATCTCTTATATACACTACCTTCTTAGTCTCTAGGTTCTGTTAGGATATTTAGACACTCAGGAGTTAGTTAAGATCTACTTGGTCTAATATGTCATTAGGTAAAAGTGTGTTTCTTTAGTATGCATTAGTATGCATTTGTAGTTAGGAAATCCGACGGTCACGATATGTTCCTGACATAGAGTGATCCGACGGTTCATATTATCCTCGATCTTAACAGCCATTGATCCGTGGCTTAACACCCGATTGGTCCATGATCTCTATTTAAAGAGCATGGAGGGTCATTTTCCAATGATCGATTGTGGGAAACTCTCTTGTAAAATCTCTCTGTAATATTTTTCTTTGCATTAATAAACTGCTCCAAGTGGTCGTGTTGGCTGGGGCCGTGGATGTTTCCTCGTAGGGGTTTTACCACGTGAAAACATTGGTGTGTTGATCTTTGATCCAGTTATGTGAGTGGTTACTGAAGGTGTTCATCCTCTGTTGGAATACCTGTGTTGTTGAACATGGTATCAGAGCCTGTTTGAAGACCTGCTCCTATTGTAGATCGAGATCGTGAAGCCGAGTTGCCTCATCTCCATTTTCTGGCATTTTCGTACATTTCTGGGCTAAGAGGACTGTTCCATTGTGTCCGAAGAACTCGTTTCATTCAGGAACACTTTTCGTTTCACTCGAAAAGGTTTCCCTTTTCCCAAGATACGGCCATTACAGTCAGATCCAGAGGTATAAAGTCTGAATACGCATTTTTTTTTTAAATTTTTGCAAAGTTTTGATTTTATTTCGGTTTGTATTTTTTATTTCCGGGCTGCTACTCTTTTAGATCTGCGTATTCTCTTTTCCCCGTGCCTTGTGCGATCTCGTAAAATCAGAAACAGATAGGAAAAGGTGCATCTTCCGGGTAAGCTAACCGAGATCTAACCCTTGTTGTCATCGAGAAGTGACATTTTTTTCTTGTGTGAAAAGAGTTTTTTTGGAGCATGCTCTCCAAGGACAACAACAACAACAACAACAACAACAACAACAACAACAACAACCCCAATCCTCCTTCTGAACATTACAATATGTTTTGCTAGACCATTTGGTTAAAACTTGCCTTATTAAGTAAGAGGTCTTGAGTTCAAGTCTCTCTTTTGTT